>JAVTVJ010001257.1:0-172738 GCA_034509425.1 Eopsaltria australis | reverse complement strand
GGGTCCTCCCCAATATGGTGAAGCGGAAGGGGAGGACCGGGTTAGTACGGTGAGCATGTCGTGTACGAATTGCCAGCATTACCTTTTCGATGGCCTTAATGGCGTCCGGTGTCATCGTCACAGGGCTGTCTAATGCTTGTCCACCTCTTAGGAGTGTGAAGAGGGGCGCCAACTCTGCCATTTTGAGTCCCAGCAACGGCCGGATCCAGTTCACGGAGCCGCACAATTGATGAAGCTGTTGTAGGGTCTTGGGATGGTCTTCTATCTTTAGGAGTTGGGGCACGATGATTTTGTCCGTTATCTTCACTCCTAAATACTTCCACGGCTGGTTCCTCTGTATTTTATCGGGCTGTATTTCCATGCCTACTGACTGTATGGCTTGGATGACCTGAGTCAAAGTCTGTTCCATGTAATTCTCCTCGGAGGCACAAACTAGGACATCATCCATGTAATGGACAATTCTGGCCTTGGGGAATGCTTTGTGCACAGGGGAAAGCACCTCGGAGACATACCACTGGCATATCACAGGGGAATTTCTCATTCCCTGCGGTAATACGAGCCAGTGGTATCTCCTCATTGGTGCCTCCCTGTTTGTTGATGGAACAGAAAAAGCAAAGCGAGGCGCGTCTTCAGGATGTAAAGGTATTGAAAAAAAGCAGTCTTTAATGTCAATGATGGCCATGGGCCAGTCTTTAGGTAACATTGCGGGGGATGGGAGACCTGGTTGTAGGGGGCCCATCTCCTCCATGACCTTATTGATAGCTCTAAGATCATGGAGGAGTCTCCATTTCCCCGTCCCTGGCTTTCTGATAACAAAAATAGGGGAATTCCAGGGACTTGTTGAGGGGGCGATATGTCCTTTTCTCAGCTGGTCGTCTACCAGATCTTGGAGGGCACGCTGCTTCTCGCCGCGCAGGGACCACTGCTCCACTCTGACCGGTTGGTCGGTCAACCACTTAATGGCTGGAGTGGCGCGTGCTACAGTGGCCCCCCCAAGAAATCCCTTGGAGGTGTCGCAGGAGGGATCTCTAGGGTCGCCCCCCACTGGGACATGACATCCCTCCCAAACAAGTTAAAGCCCAGGGGAAGAATGAAGGGACGGACAGATGCTATGTGTCCATCAGGGCCCTTAATCAAGATATCAGAAGTGCTCCTTTGAGGAGTTACTTCACCCCCCACACCGTACAGCCCTCGTGGAGCTTCTTTGGTCCCCCATGCCAATGGCCAGTCTGCTTTTGATATAACAGTCACATCCGCGCCTGTGTCTAGCATCCCATGGCAAATGGTAGTAGAACGACCGTTGTCCAATCTACAAGTGACAATAGGTTTGTCCTTTCCGACAACCTCAGTCCAGCAGACAAACGGGGTTGACCTGTCTTTAGGAAGGCTGTCGGGTAAAACAATTGCCTGCCCTATCCAAGTTCCTTGTGGCAGGAACCAAGGTGTCGTGTTCGGGCACAGGCTCAGACTAAGGTTCTTATTTGGACGGAATGTCTTTATCTCGGGCACTACAAAGATACCTGGAGGACCTCGACTGGAGTCTCCAATTAACAACACAGTCATTGGGTGTGCTGGAGCGTTCTGAATGGACACAGCAATGTGCTGGAACTCATTCGATGTTAAGTGTAGTGCAAAACTTGTAACAATGTCGTACCTGAATTTTCTTGTCAAGTTCGGAATGTCTATGTGCGTCGCAAAGTCTTTCTCTCCGCCAGCTTTTAATTTGTTTGTTGGGGAGCGCGGAGCTGCTCCGCCCTCCCACTCCCGTTTCCCGACGTCTGCGCTGGAGCCGGGTACTGCTGCCCCCACCATGGAAACATGGGTGGATAAGGTCCCCATTGCGGTGTCATCTGGGGTACCATGGCATTCTGTGGTTGTTGCTGGAATGAAACACTCGGAGAAGGCTTAGTATTAACGTTACTTTGTTGGATGGACTTGTTAGCTTTTGGGTTCTTGCATTCTCGAGAAAAATGGCGTAATTTACCACAATTATAGCATATCAGTTTATCACGAGTGCCCACAGCGGCTGCAAAGAGATCTTTTCGTCGTCTATTATCAGGTTCTAATTTCGCTCTGATTTCTGAGCAACGCTCAGTAATCAAATCTATGGTGGGAGGGGGTTCCACTGGTAATGAATCAATGACACGTTTACAATCTTCATTAGCATTCTGGCGAACTAATTCTAGTAATATTTCTTTCAACATTTTGGGATCTGTGATGGTCCTAGACATGGCTTCTCTGAGGCGGTCCACAAACACGCCAAAGTTCTCGTCAGGCCCTTGCCTAATTTCTGTATAACTTTTAATAGGACCCATCACGACTGGAATGCTGAACAAAATTCTTTTTGCTATATTTTGAACATCCACTAGAACATTTTCAGGAACATTTGTAGCTTGATCTATTGGTTTCACATAATTCCCCTCTCCCACTAGATGGTCCATAGTTAGATTTGCTTTGTTAGGGTCAGTTTTGTACATGTCTCGTAATTTTTGCACTTCTCTTTTCCATTTCTGCTCCCAAACTCCAAATTGGCTTTCCGTTAACAAACTTGCCATTAACACCTTAATATCTTTTGAAACAAGAACTGAGGATTCAAAGGTCGCATTCACCAATCCCTTAAAGTATCCAGAATCACGGCCAAATTCTTTGCCAGCCTTACAGATATCTTTAATTGTCCACTGGGGAAGTGGATCCCATCGTGGATTGGCCCCCATCTTATTATATGTGATCGGCGCCACAAGTGGTGCCACTGCCGGCCTCCCCCCTTCCAGTCCAGGTCCGTGGGAACCGGAATCTGGACCGTGGGAAAACGGAGGAGGGGTGGGGCTAGGAATGGGCGGGACTGGTGGAGGCGGGGGGTGGGCAGACCACGCGGTGGCGGGAGGGGCGGACTGCGTGGCGGCGGGAGGGGCGGAGGGACCCGAGGGGTGGGATTGGGAAGGTGGGAGGGGACCCGTCACGGTGACATCATCGGCCGCCAGGGGAGGGACCGACGCAGGACCGATCGATGGATCGGGGGTGGGGTAAAGGGAGGAGGGCAAGGGGTTCCCGCCGTCCGCACCCTCGCGCGCGCTCCTCGCGCCCGAGCATGCGCACACAACACACTGATGACCGCATCGCGGCGCGCTGGCACAGCCCCCATTTCGTGGTGGCGCAGCACGAAATTCGCTGCCGCCATTTTGCTGTGGCGCAGCACGAAATTCGCTGCCACCGTGTTGCTGTGGCGCAGTTTTAATGATTTCAGCGCCATTTTGCGGTGACGCACTTTGAATTCCTATAGAACAATGATAACTCGGGGGAAAACAACCGGGTACAGAAGCGCCACTGGCGCAACTTGGGAGACGGGATTAGGGACGCGGGTAGGGGTAGGGTCAGCCTCGGGATGGCCGGTCCCGGTGCCGAAGGGGTTGGTAGAGGAGCTGCAAGAGTCAGGGTCTCGAACACCCCGGATTTCTCCCTGTAGCCGATGGCTATCGAGGGGTACCCCCGCCGCTTCCCCACCAGGGACAAAGGGATTAGGGACAGAGGGGTTAGGATCGAGGGTGATTAAGGGCTCATTTGGGTTAGGGGTCCCAGCTTCCCGAACAATCGAACTTCCCCTGTTTCTAACCCAAACCTTGTAAACTAAAATCTGCAACGGAAAAAACTTCCTAACTGAATCATCCCCCGATTCCGCAAATTCTGTTAAACGATGTCCCACAGAATTCCAAAAAGAAACTCGTAATATAACAGAAGGATGAGAATAGGGAACATATTTGACCACCCACCTAATAAATTCTTTTAACAAAACCTTATCAAAATTTTCTCCCGCTTCTACTAATTTAATCTTAACCGTATAATACAAATGAGAAAGTTCCCTGTCCGTTTTTGAGAGATGAAGACCCATCTTCTCAAACTCTTTTTCCCTTCGCCTCAAAGAAAAATATAAACGTTTTGAGCTTACCGCTCCACCGGATTCCTTTAGGCACGAAGCCTCGACGCAGCGCTGCGATTTTCCTAACCCGAAATAAATCCAAAAACGGAGACGAAGGGTTCTCGCGGTCAGGGCAGTTCCCTCACTCCCAGAGCGAGGGGTCGCCGCCCTCCCTACAAATTCCCCCTCTAAAACAAGAGGCAGATTTGCAGGGGTTGGCCCACAACGTGCGTCTTTGCCGTTCGATGGCAAGCCGTCCCTCATGATTCCGAGGAATCACGGCATTGGGCGCCAATTAATAAAATAAAAAAATATATCGTCCGAAGCCGTTCGGGTCCTCGCTGCTGCCTCGGGTTCAGGCAGGCAGAGGACGGCTTCCTTCTCCAGTCCAGGAAGCCTAGAGACTCTCTGCCGGTGGTTGTCCTATCCTCTCCTGGTTGACCACGAATAACCAGACCTTTCGGTGGTTAGATGTGAGGGAGTAAATCCCGCTGGGGCGATAGGACGTCGAGGGCCGTCTGGGTTATCCCTAGGAATCACGGAGGGACCGCGAGGTACAAAGGGAACGACTCCACTGCCGGTAACAGAGCTATTTATTCTCTGACTCCTGGGGCAGAAGAAGCCCCGAGCCAGCTCAGACATGCCCTTTTAACTGCAAAGATTAACCAATGACAGAACAGCAAGTGGGCGAAGTTGGGGCGGGGAAGGGGAGTCACATCCAACAGGATCGGGGTACGGGCGGGAGCAGGGGGTAACAACGAATCACGTATAACAGAACGATGAATTTTCCAGAACTTGGGGAGGATATAAACTTGGAGTGACAATATCATAAACGAATAATATTTAACTAGGTGGAGTTTGAGGGAGAGATTTCTCGAAGGTTTAGACCATTGTAGTCTCTGAGACAGGGGTGTTGCCTGGGCTCACCCACCAGGAGCGGCCAGGGGGCTTTAGTAGTTTTAATTCTATGTCCACTACCCCTACAGTTTTCTGCCTCACCATTAGCCGCCGCCCGGAGCAAAGTCCAGCTTAATGGTGGATCCCTCCCACACTAGTAGCCTTCTCACAGCCACTTGGGTGGGTTATGAACAGTCCACAGGGTACCTGTTTTAAGGATGCCAAGTTCAATTGCAGCAACAAAGAAAATCTCTTCTTCTCTGTTTAGCAACACAGGTTCTCCTGACAACTTAGGTTCTCTAGTATTCTCCCCGGGACCAGGGCTCTGGGTCACAGCTTCTCCTCTCTCTTGGTTCAAGTTTTTCATCAGGCTGTACTTTTTCAACATTTACTTGTCTGTACTTAGGTATTTCAGTTCATTGGCTGCAATAAGAACTTTACATCCCCTTTTGGACTATATCTTCATATATTACAGAGAATTTATTAGCTCAGTCTTTTAACTATGGTTCTCTAAAAGAGTTTTCAGCTTTACTCTTGAAGCACTTTTTATGCACCCCTGTTGAAGGTTGGATCTAGTTCTTTTCCTCAGGAATTTTTCCCCCATGGGTTGCTAGGACACAAATGACTAGGTACTTAAGAGAAACAAAGCACAAGGGTAGAGCCTTTCTCCGTGGCAGGGTGGGGCAAAATTGCCCCTCACGGAAGCAGAGCCTGGTAACGCGAGATTTGGAGAGACTGAAAAGCAAGGGCAGAGGGAGGTCACGCCCTCTTGCTCGGGACCCTCGGAGCGGGACGGTCGGAGCTGCTGTCTGCTGAACCCACGGCCCCTGAGAAGCCAGCGCGGAGCTGCCGGTCTGTCTGCTGTGAGTCTCTGCCCTCTGCCTCATCCGGAGCCGACCTGCCTGCCACCAGCCCGCTTTTCTCCGCTACATTGTAGCGGGGTTTTTCCCTGCACCTGGAGACCCCTTACCGTCCCAGCTCCCTGTGTCCGGGGATCCTGCTGTGGCACCAACACCAGCTGCCCCTCCCGAGAGTCTGTGGAGCAAGGGCTCTCCTCCATCCCTCTGTGCTTCGGGCAGTTGCCATTGCCGTGTGCTACCTGAGCTCACGCCGGAGCGCCCCCTGCGGCCGCCGAGGACTCACCGCACCCAGAGCACCCCTGCAGGCTGTGACTGGAACTGCACCAAAGGGAAAGGTGCCTGAAGCCGAGCAGGCTGCCACTGGGTTTCTGGTTCTGTTTGTTGGTCAACGTTATAGTTGTTGTTATTTTTTATCCTTGTTTTAGATAGTAGTAAAGAACTGTTATTCCTATTCCCATATCTTTGCCTGAGAGCCTCTTGATTTCAAATTTATAATAATTCAGAGGGAGAGGGGTTACAGTTTCCCATTCCAAAGGAGGCTCCTGCCTTCCTTAACAGACACCTGTCCTTCAAACCAGGACAGATTTTGGCGCCCAACGGTGGGGCACGAGGGCATCGAGGGGAAGAGGGATAACAGTTCTTGAGTAACGCAGTTTTTGTGTGCTGGATATAGGAACCTCATTAGGTTGCACCATGTGGTCTAGCTTATTCCGGTTCGTATGGCAAGTGGTCACAGCTGTTTCTCTCCCATTTGCAGCCCCATATCTAAACATGGGCCCTATAACTAAGGCTACAGTGGCTGTTATACTGTTTGTGTCATGGGTCAATAAGGTGAGGAATTCATGGATTTTCAACTTCCTCTGGAAGGCAGGCATGTGGATTCACAGCTACCACACACTAATGACATGTTTTCAGGGTTACTTTAATAATGGTACCTACTGCGAGGAAGTGACACCAAAAGAAATGTTCTCACAACCCTTCATCCAGCTCTTTGGGCCTATCCCGCCAATCTTTGAGGGGTTCAAATCTTCTCTAGATGCTAATGATACCATACAGTGGCTGGCATTGCTGATAGTCCTACTCTATTTAGCATTCAGGGATAAAGGAGGTCTGACTTGGATAACCACTCTGAAATCTACCCCAGACAATAGAGATGAAGCCCCAGAACCTGACATGGCCCCAAAGACTAGGGATGCTGCCACAGAAACTGACCTGGCCCCGGAAACTAGGGATGCTGCCACAGAACCTGACACGGCCCCAGAGACTAGGGATGCTGCCACAGAACCTGACATGGCCCCAGAAACTAGGGATGCTGCCACAGAACCTGACATGGCCCCAGAAACTAGGGACACCATCCCAGAACCTGACATTGCCCCAGACACTAGGGATGTTGCTACAGAGTCTGACCCGGTCCCACAACCCACCTCAGAAACACCCCACCCGGATTGGGTGGGAGTCCTGGTGAAAGAGATACGCGAGATGAGCCAAGTGCTGAAGGAATACACTTGCCCAGCTGGTGGGAAACCCTTCCCGTACCCCAAAGAGGGAGAGTCTAATGAGGCAGCAGAGGAACCCATGGACGCTATCACCGCTCAGGCTCCAGTCAGATCAGAGGGGCAGCCACAGCCAGTAGCAGTTGCCCCTGTGGAAAAGAGGAAGACTAAGGTCAAACCAGAGCAGCCAGTGAGTAATGATGGGAAAGCAGGGCCCTCTCAACCAGTAGGGAGGCCAAGGATTGAAATCACTACTGAGTCCCTGGGGTATGACAGTCTCCGTAATCTACGAAAAGACATTGTGCGACGGGGTCGTGAGCCTTTTACAACCTGGTTACTTCGGGTCTGGGACCTTATGGGTATGGGCGTGCAGCTTGATAGTATTGAGGCAAGGCAGCTGGGACCCTTGTCCCAGGACTCAGGGGTTGATCAGGTATTTGGAAGAGATGACGGGCCTCTGTCTCTCTGGGAACGGCTTTTAATAAGTGTAAGAGAGAGGTTTGTCAGCAGGGAGAGAATGCAGGAATATCATCATAGAAGACCATGGAAGACCCTTGAGGAGGGAATCCAACAGCTGAGGGAGGTGGCAATATTGGAGGTACTCTTTGGGAGGGATGGACAACATGATAATGACCCCGACAAGGTCAAGTGTACAGGACAAATGTTGTGGAATCTGGCAAAGCTAGGGCCCTCCCAATACACCATCTTCATTGCAACAATTAATGCTGATGACAACCGAGAGACAGTGGGCTCCATAGCCACCAAACTCAGGAATTATGATAGTATGATCAGTGGCCCAATACAGGCTCAGGTCTCTGCTGTGGTCAAAGACCTCAGAGAGGAGATGATGAGGGAGGTGAGGGAGGAGATGAGGTTGATGAGTGCGGCACCAGTGCGAGTCACAAGCCCCAAAGTCAGAGCCCAGCGCCCCCCAGCCAGGGAGAGAGGGTACACCCCACGATCTGAGCTGTGGTTCTTCCTGTGTGATCACGGAGAAGACATGAGGAAGTGGGATAGGAAACCCACTGCTGCCCTGGCAGCACGGGTACAGCAACTCAAGGAGGGAAATACTAACCGAGGCGGGGGGTCTACTAAAGTGAAAGTAGCCTCAGCCTCCTGTGACCGAGATGCCAGATATTACAGAAGAGAGGACGATCTCTTAGATCCCCTTGAGGGGACCTCTACCATGTACGCCCAAGAAAGAAATGACAACCAGAGCTAGAGGGGCCCTGCCTCTAGCCAGGAAGAGGCACGGGAAAACCGGGTCTTTTGGACAGTGTGGATCCGATGGCCTGGCACATCAGAACCACAAAAATATGAAGCGTTAGTTGATACTGGTGCGCAGTGTACCTTAATTCCATCGAGACATGTGGGGGCAGAACCTGTTTCTATTGCCGGGGTGACAGGGGGATCACAGCAATTAACTTTGTTGGAAGCCGAGGTGAGCCTGACCGGGAAGGAGTGGCAGAAACACCCCATTGTGACTGGTCCAGAGGCCCCATGCATTCTGGGCATAGACTTCCTCCGGAATGGCTATTACAAAGACCCAAAGGGACTCAGGTGGGCTTTCGGAATAGCGGCTGTGGAGGCAGAGGGCATCAGGCAACTGAACACCTTGCCTGGACTATCGGAAAATCCAAATTCAGTGGGACTCCTGAGAGTAAAAGAGCAACAAGTGCCAATTGCCACCTCGACAGTGCACCGCCGGCAGTACCGGACGAATCGAGACGCCGTAATCCCCATCCACAAGATGATCCGCGACCTGGAAAGCCAAGGAGTGGTCAGTAAAGCCCACTCACCTTTCAACAGCCCCATCTGGTCTGTGCGCAAGTCTGACGGGGAATGGAGATTGACTGTGGACTATCGTGGCTTGAATGAAGTGACTCCACCATTGAGTGCTGCCGTGCCAGACATGCTGGAGCTCCAGTACGAGCTGGAGTCCAAGGCAGCAAAATGGTATGCCACCATTGACATCGCCAATGCGTTCTTCTCCATCCCTCTGGCAGCGGAGTGCAGGCCTCAGTTCGCCTTCACCTGGAGGGGTGTGCAATATACCTGGAATCGGTTACCCCAGGGGTGGAGGCACAGCCCCACGATCTGCCATGGACTGATCCAGGCTGCACTGGAAAAGGGTGAGGCTCCAGAGCATCTCCAATACATCGATGACATCATTGTGTGGGGGAACACGGCAGCAGAAGTATTTGAGAAAGGAGAGAAGATCATCATGATCCTCCTGGAAGCCGGTTTTGCCATCAAGAAAAGCAAAGTCAAGGGACCTGCTCGAGAGATCCAGTTCTTGGGGGTAAAATGGCAAGATGGACGGCGCCAGATTCCCACGGAGGTCATCAATAAGATCACTGCGATGTCTCCTCCAACTAACAAAAAGGAAACTCAAGCTTTCCTAGGGGCCATAGGTTTTTGGAGGATGCACATTCCAGAGTACAGCCAGATTGTGAGCCCTCTCTACCTGGTCACCCGCAAAAAGAACGATTTTCACTGGGGCCCTGAACAGCAACAAGCATTTGCCCAGATCAAGCAGGAGATCGCTCATGCGGTAGCGCTTGGCCCAGTAAGGACGGGACCAGAGGTGAGGAATGTGCTTTACTCTGCAGCAGGGAACAAGGGCTTGTCCTGGAGCCTTTGGCAGAAGGTGCCTGGAGAGACTCGAGGCCGACCGCTGGATTCTGGAGCCGGAGTTACAGAGGGTCCGAAGCCAACTACACCCCCACAGAGAAGGAAATCTTGGCTGCCTATGAAGGAGTTCAAGCCACCTCAGAGGTAATTGGCACTGAAGCACAACTCCTCCTGGCACCTCGACTACCAGTGCTGGGGTGGATGTTCAAAGGAAAGGCTCCCTCTACCCACCACGCCACTGACGCCACATAGAGTAATTAGATCGCACTAATCACACAGCTCGCCTGCACTGGAAATCCGAACCGCCCTGGGATCCTGGAAATAATTATGAATTGGCCAGAAGGTGAGAGCTTTAGTCTCACTGACAAAGAGGAGCAAGAACAAGTGACCCGGGCTGAAGAGGCTCCACCATACAATCAACTGCTAGATGAAGAAAAGCGCTACGCCCTTTTCACTGATGGTTCCTGTCGCATCACAGGGATGAACCGGAAGTGGAAAGCAGCTGTGTGGAGCCCCACACGACAAGTTGCAGAAGCCACTGAAGGAGAAGGTGGGTCGAGCCAATTTGCTGAACTCAAAGCTGTTTAGCTGGCCCTGGACATTGCTGAGAGAGAGAAGTGGCCAAAGCTCTATCTCTACACTGATTCGTGGATGGTAGCCAATGCTCTATGGGGTTGGCTGGAAAGGTGGAAAAAGGCCAACTGGCAGCGTAGAGGAAAGCCAATCTGGGCAGCTGATGAATGGAAAGACATTGCCACTCGGGTAGAGAAGCTACCCGTAAAGGTCCGCCATGTAGACGCCCATGTCCCTAAGAGCCGAGCTAACGAAGAACACCAGAACAACAAGCAGGTAGATCACGCCGCAAAGATTGAGGTGGCACAGATAGATTTAGAATGGCAACACAAAGGGGAGCTGTTCCTAGCCCGATGGGCCCATGATGCCTCAGGCCACCAGGGCAGAGATGCCACCTATAAGTGGGCACGAGACCGAGGGGTGGACCTAACCATGGACAGTATCTCCCAGGTGATCCATGATTGTGAGACGTGCGCCGCGATCAAACAAGCCAAGCGAGTAAAGCCTCTATGGTATGGTGGACGGTGGTCCAAATACAAGTATGGAGAGGCTTGGCAGATTGATTACATCACACTGCCCCAGACCCGCCAAGGCAAGCGCTACGTTCTCACAATGGTGGAAGCCACCACAGGATGGCTGGAGACCTACCCTGTGCCTCATGCCACTGCCCGGAACACCATCCTGGGCCTCGAAAAACAGGTTCTTTGGAGACATGGTACCCCCGAGAGAATTGAATCCGACAATGGGACTCACTTCAAAAATAGCCTTATAAACACCTGGGCTAGGGAACATGGCATCGAGTGGGTGTACCATATCCCTTATCATGCACCAGCAGCTGGGAAAGTTGAACGGTACAATGGCCTGCTCAAAACCACCTTGAAAGCACTGGGTGGGGGGACGTTCAAGAACTGGGAGACTAATTTAGCAAAGGCCACATGGTTAGTGAACACCCGAGGTTCCTCCAGCCGGGCCGGGCCTGCCCACTCTGACCCCTTGCGAACAACAGATGGAGATAAAGTTCCAGTAGTACACATGAGAGGTATGCTGGGAAAGACTGTTTGGGTAAACTCTGCCTCAGGTAAAGACAATCCCATCCGGGGGGGTGTCTTTGCTCAGGGACCGGGCTGCACCTGGTGGGTGATGCAAAGGGATGGAGAGACCCGATGCATACCTCAAAGAGATCTTGTTTTAGGGTGAACTACTTATGACACTGCACTTGTATCTGTATCTGCATGTATGTATATACCTCGAAAGTTTAAATTTGATGTAAGGTGTTTGCATGGAAAAAAAATTCGGGGTGGAGAATGTTGAAGGTTGGATCTAGTTCTTTTCCTCAGGAATTTTTCTCCCATGGGTTGCTAGGACACAAATGACTGGGTACTTAAGAGAAACAAAGCACAAGGGTAGAGCCTTTCTCCGTGGCAGGGTGGGGCAAAATTGCCCCTCACGGAAGCAGAGCCTGGTAACGCGAGATTTGGAGAGACTGAAAAGCAAGGGCAGAGGGAGGTCACGCCCTCTTGCTCGGGACCCTCGGAGCGGGACGGTCGGAGCTGCTGTCTGCTGAACCCACGGCCCCCTGAGAAGCCAGCGCGGAGCTGCCGGTCTGTCTGCTGTGAGTCTCTGCCCTCTGCCCCATCCGGAGCCGACCTGCCTGCCACCAGCCCGCTTTTCTCCGCTACATTGTAGCGGGGTTTTTCCCTGCACGTGGAGACCCCTTACCGTCCCAGCTCCCTGTGTCCCGGGATCCTGCTGTGGCACCGACACCAGCTGCCCCTCCCGAGGGTCTGTGGAGCAAGGGCTCTCCTCCATCCCTCCGTGCTTCGGGCAGTCGCCATTCGCCGTGTGCTACCTGAGCTCACGCCGGAGCGCCCCCTGCAGCCACCGGGGAATCACCGCACCCAGAGCGCCCCTGCAGGCTGTGACTGGAACTGCACCAAAGAGAAAAGGTGCCTGAAGCCGAGCAGGCTGCCACTGGGTTTCTGGTTCTGTTTGTTGGTTAACGTTATAGTTGTTGTTATTTGTTATCCTTTGTTTTAGATAGTAGTAAAGAACTGTTATTCCTATTCCCATATCTTTGCCTGAGAGCCTTTATAATAATTCGGAGGGAGAGGGGTTACAGTTTCCCATTCCAAAGGAGGCTCCTGCCTTCCTTAACAGACACCTGTCCTTCAAACCAGGACAACCCCCTTGTGAGTATCAGTTCTGCTTTCCTCACTGACTGTAAAGTCTCTGCGCTGCACTATGTAGATGTCTTCACTCGTTCCTCTCTCTGCAAAGAAAGATAGGTGTTTGTGAGTTTAGTCTAAGCATAGAGAGAGTTAATTTCTGTCTCTCTCTCTCTCTGGCAGTGTGAGGATCACGTACTCTTTACCAGGCTGTTTAAACAGGTCTGAGCTAAATAGAGTCCTGGCCCGGAGCAGGGGCCTGGCTCTCCTTCTCATGTAACTGGCACACTGGCTGAGCTGTATTTGTTGAAGATTCTAGCCGTTCCTCTCCCATGCCTAGCTGCAGCGGCACAGCTGCTCTAAACTTCCCTCCCCCCCCCCCCTTTAGAAAGGAGGGGGGGGGGGTGGGGGAAGGCTTAGGCCTTACTAGCGAAAGAAGTAAGAGATGCTTTTCTTTACACAGCAGCAGCAAGTCCAAAGAGAAAGAGCTTCAGAGAGTCTCTGCTTATATATAGTTTTTTCCTCAAAGGCAGACCAACTTTTTAATAAGTTCACTTACATATCAATCTTTAAAACTACCTGATTATTAGCTCTCTCTCGCAGGAAAGAAGTTGTATTCCTTCTTGCAGCACAGATCACTTCCTAGATTTTGACCCCTCTGGCCTAACCCAGAACAGGAAGATATCAAGAAGAAGGTTCTCGGTGATTTTTCTTGATCGCTGTCGAAGTTTGGAGTTTTCTTTTTCCTTCTCTTCCACGGTGATCTCTGTGGAGCAGCGTCTGTTGGTGGATGCGTCCGGATCTGCTCTGGTGGACGCTTCGGGTGGAAAGCTGTGACACCTACTAACTTCAGCCATCGTGGTTCAAGTGACTGGTTATCTGGGATCGCCTCTGATGGTGTTTCCAGTGGCATGGGTGGTGATGGAGAGCAGGACACAGTGGATTCAGCTTTTAATTTGTTTGAGGAGCGCGGTGCCGATCCGCGCTCCTTGATGCGTTTCCCGAATGGGATGGAGCATGTGGTGTCCAGGAGCCTGTGGAAGACTTAGGTGGAGGATGATTAGAACTGTTTAGCAAGCTTTGAAGCTGCTGCTTCCATATCTTTTCCCACACCCAATACTGAACCTTAACTAAAATACCTGTCATGATTGTTTTTGGGACCAGCACTCTTTTAGAGGGAGGAGAATTTCTCCCAAGCTCTCTCTCTACCTTGCAAAGCTCTCACAAGGCTGCAGGTGACAGTGATTCCCATCGTGGGTTGTTACCCTGAGGGCTGTGCACACCTGATGCCACTGCAGGGCTTGACTGACCAGCTGCATCGCAGGTTCCGGCTTCTCCACCTTTTGGCCCCCAATCACGGGGTGTGAAAGAGAGAGCGTGGGGATCTGGGAGTGGGGGGTGGTTAGGGGCGGGACTGCAGTTGATATGGGCAGTCCAGGTGCGCGGTGGGGCGGGGATCTCCCTTGGGCTGGGGCGGGGACCTCCGGCGCAAGGGGAGGGACCTGACGCGAAGACATCATCGGCCACGGGAGGGGAACCCGACATGGGGCCAATCGACGCAAAGGGGGAGGGACCGTGGGAGGAGCTGGGAGGATTCGCGGGCTTTTGGCATGAGACTGCGCAGTGGATGCAAGGGTGGAGGCACGGCGCCACGAGGCGGCGGCCATCTTTAAACCCAGAACAATGGCGGAGCGCAGCCGGCGCGAGTTTGACTGAGGGCTCGGAGAAAGGGTTTGGGGTAAAGTTCACTATGAGGGAATCAGTCTCATAGCGGGGAGAACCGAGGGGCGCGTTTTCCTGCAGCGGGGAAGAGGGATTGGGAAAAGGGGAATTAGGAACATGGGATGGGTGAATCGGGGATTCCGAATTTTCCCGACAATTACGCAAAGTATAACAAATTAAAATCAACAACGGAAAAAATTTCCGGACAGAAACATCACCCCCTCTCTCCACTGCCTCTAAACGTTTTTCTACTAAGTCCCAAAAACTCAGAGTTTTAACAGAAGAAGCAGAAGCAAAAGGGACGTTAACAAAAATCCACTTAATAAAATGTTTCCAAGCCCGCTTATTAGCTTTCCCATTTTCTAACTTTAGGGTGTCTTTAACTTGGACATAAAACTCCTGCTCTATTCGGGACAGCTTAATACCTATTGTCTCTGAATAAAAGCCTCCTTGCTCTTTTTATACGACACAACGAAGCGAAAAACTCCCCCCCGAGCCTGAATCCCGTTGCTTCTCGCGGCAACTGAACCTCACCGCCTGCGCTCGGATCTCGGTTCCTTTCCCGCCGCTTATCACGGGCACTGAACTTCGCTGCCTGTGCGCGGATCTTGGTTCCTTTCTCGCCGCTTCCCGCGGACGCCAAACCTCACCGCCTGCGCGGGGATCTTGGTTCCTCTCTCCTGGCTTCAGTTGCCGGCACCGGCTTCGGAGGGAGAAACATCTAAAAGAGCAAGGGTCTCTGGATTCATCAGTCCGTTCAGCTAGCGTACCCGCTCCAGATCGGTTGCTGACGGCCCCTCCAAGTCCACCACTAGAACATGGAAGTCCTTGCTAGGAGAGCGGCACCCCGAAGGCGCTATCCGGACCGCTGCTGCGTATCCAGGTCGCTCGCATGGAACTACGATGAATCGGAGTCCATGTTCCGTGCGCCACTTGTAGCGTTCCCTGCTTCGGTCCCACCCTGGTACTGGCGGCGGAGCACTAGCGCTACCCTAGGAAGTCGTTCGCGATCAGGAAGACTTCCTCGGAGTGCCAACTGTGGGCACAGCTAGTCCGCGTTTCGGTCCGAGGAGATGTTGCCCTTGGAGCGTGGTGAGACCGCAAAGAACTTCCAGAGAAGGAGGTCTCTTGGTATGTGATTTCGGTAGGTTTATTGCCTCCAAAGGGAGCACATGGTCCAAGAGCCCAGAACAGCTTATTACATCGGTATTTAAGGGAGGAACAACATCCAATAAGCTGAGGGCAGAGGGTCAATACAGGGGAGGGGCTGGGGTACATGATCAAATGGGGTTTAGGGAGGGGAGGGGAAAAGAGAGAACAACGAATGAACAAGGGAGTGACAGGGAATTTCACAAAACAGGGAAACATAACAGACAAATCAAGGAACCAATAGCAGGAACTTGGGGTTCGTGGCTCCGGGGGAAAACTCTCCGTCCGTGGAACATGCCACCAGAAGTCCTCTTCCTTCCTGGTTCCGAACCACCGCAACACAGTGTTATATTTTAAACCTTAAAAACTGCTTTTTGGACCCTCTGCCAAGTTGGTAGGGTGTGCTCTGACCCTTGGACCTGTCTGCAAGCAGAGGGTATTGTTTAATCAAAGGGGGGATTACCTGCAGTGGACATGCCATTGTTCTCCAGTTGTTTAGTAACTGGAGTTTGGTATCTCAAAGTTTGACTTCATTTCAATCTCGCTTATAGTTTCTACATCCTCAGCATCTTTTGCTAGGTAATCATATTTATAAGACTTTCTTATTTCATCTTCCCCAACATTGGTTGACACCAGTGCACAGCGTACACTGATGCCATTGAAGCACAAGAGTGCAGAAGCCATCTGGATATCTGGAGTGACAGGAGGATGCCAGGAGTTGTCGGTAATAAAAGCTGAGGTGAGCTTAACAGGGGACAGATGGCAAAGGCACCCCATTGTGACTGGCCCAGAGGCCCCTTGTATCCTTGGCTTCGACTACCTCAGGAGAGGGTATTTTAAAGATCCAAAGGGATATCGATGGGCCTTTGGCGTAGCTGCGGTGAATACAGGGAAGATAAAACAGTTATCCACCCTGCCTGGCCTCTCAGAAGATCCCTTCAACGTAGGATTGCTGCAGGTGGAAGATCAACAAGTACCGATTGCTACCAAGACAGTGCACCGGAGGCAGTATCGTACCAACCGAGACTCCGTGACTCCTATCCATGAACTAATTCGTCGACTGGAGAGCCAAGGAGTTATCAGCAGGACCCGCTCACCCTTCAACAGCCCCATATAGCCAGTGTGGAAGTCAAATGGGGAATGGCGGCTGACAGTGGACTATTGGGGCCTGAATGAAGTCACACCACCTCTAAGTGCTGCCATACCAGACATGTTGGACCTCCAATATGAGCTAGAGTCAAAAGCAGCCAAATGGTATGCCACGATTGACATAGCTAATGCATTTTTCTCAATCCCTCTGGCGGCAGAGTGCAGGCCACAATTTGCTTTCACTTGGAGGGGTGTCCAGTACACCTGGAACCGACTGCCCCAGGGGTGGAGACACAGCCCCACCATCTGCCACGGACTGATCCAGGCTGCCCTGGAACGGGGTGGAGCTCCGGAACACCTGCAATATATTGATGATATCATTGTGTGGAGTGATACAGTAGGAGAAGTTTTTGAAAAAGGGAAGAAAATAATCCAAATTCTTCTGAAAGCTGGTCTTGCCATAAAACAAAGTAAGGTGAAGGGACCTGCACAGGAGATGCAGTTTCTGGGAATAAAATAGCAGGATGGGCGCGGTCATGTGCCTACAGAGGTGGTTGACAAAACTGCCAATATGTCTCCACCAGTTACTAAGAAGGAAACACAAGCTTTCCTGGGCCTTGTAGGATTCTGCAGGGTTGCAGTGCCCCAAGACCCCAAAAACCCTTTTCCCCCCCCCACTAGAAAGCTCAGGGCTAGGGACTCCCCTGGGGTGGAGCCCTAAGTAGTTGGCCCTGTGGATGGGCCAGGCTTCCCGGGGGCTGGCTAACCTGTCCCCACCTGCCACTCTCCTGTCTTATCATATTTAGGCTCCAGAAAGTACTTCGTTACTTAGTAATTGGTTGTGTTATCACCTTGCCGGTCTCCCCTTCTCCTCCCCCTTCCCTTCCCAGTTGGTTTCCATCCCCTGAGCCCTCCCTGGTGTCAGAGACTGAAAATAGTTCATGCCTCAAACATTGATGTAAAGTTTTGGTCGGAGAAGCTTCCCTGAAGATACCTGACTGGGACTTTGAGCTGAGTCAAACTGCTGAGATTAGATAAAGGGAAAAGCCTATTGTTCAATCACCTCAGCCTGAGGGAAAGGAATGCATCCACAAAAGCTGAAGCCGCCAGCTGTACTGAGAATCATTTCTGGCTGAGTTTGGGGTGGGGGGCAAAGCACAGCTCACAGAAGCCACGTTTACACAGCCCTCCCCCAGCTGAAGGGGAGAGGAGGATGGCGTAACCTCTGATCAGAGGCAATACACACGCATCCTCCATTACACAAACTGGCCCAGCTGTGGAGCCCCCCCAACCCCACAAGCCACATCCACAGGACTCTCATGTGAAAAGCAGCTGAGGGGGAGTCACAATCCATCACAGACCCCCCAAAGTGCTCCCCAGACGCCTTGCACCACAGGACTGCACGTGATGCAAGCAGAGTCTGCTGCTAGAGGCTGCCCCCTCTCCCAGGGGAACAAGCCTGGACATTTCCACCTGGCCTGAGTGTATATCAACCCATGGCATTCTGTGCTTTTGGGGGGACTTCCACCACCAAGAAGAGGACACCAGAACACCGATGGGACCCACGGAGTAGTGATACCTTTTTGTCCCTGTCCCTCTCTGTCCCCCCCATCTTTCTCCCTACTCTCTCTTTTCTCTCTTTTCTTCTCTCTCTCTCTCTCTTATTTCTCCCTACTCCCTCTTTTCTCTCTCTTCCTCTCTCTCTCTCTCTCTCTCATATTTACTATCAAATAAAACTCATACTATTGATTGGCATATGGTCTCGCTTGTACCTTAATTCGGGCAGAGGTATCTCTAAAGAACCATAATAATTAGATCGTAACACCTGGTTCCTTCCCTGAGCCCGTCAGTGATTGGTTTGTAATCCCTCAATAAAAGTCTGATGCAGAGGGCGCCCCCAGGTCTTTCACCTGGATGCCCAGAGAGCTGGTAACACTGCGTTACAGTGTCTCTATTATTCCGGGCCGAAAGAACCCTCCCGTGATACTCCGGCTCTTCGGTTACAGTGTCCACCGTAAAGGGGGACGTGGCCTGCGGCCAGGGATGTTAACATCCACAGCAGTGAACCCGCTCAGGTCGGAGACACTGGCTTATAAATGCCGTGCGGCTGCTGTCCGAGCCCCTGGTGGGCAGCTGGCCGGCCCACGCCATCGGCCACACTGGAGAATGCACATTCCTGGCTATAGTCAACTTGTGGGCCCCCTCTATCGAGTGACCCAGAAGAAGAATGACTTCAAGTGGGGCCCTGAGCAGAAACAGGCCTTTGAGCAAATAAAACAGGATATAGCTCGTGCGGAAGCTCTTGGGCCTGTTCGGACAGGACCAGATGTGCAAAATATACTCTACACAGCAGCTGGGGAGCAGGGCCTCACCTGGAGCCTCTGGCAGAGGACCGCAGGAGAAACCCGAGGTCGGCCATTAAGATTCTGGAGCAGGAGTTATGGAGGATCAGAAGCCCACTATACTCCAACTGAAAAAGAAATACTAGCGGCTTATGAGGGGGTTCGAGCTGCCTCGGAAGTTGTTGGGACAGAAGCATGTCTCCTCTTGGCACCACGACTGCCTGTCCTACACTGGATGTTCAAAGGAAACATTCCCTCCGTGCATCATGCAACCAGTGCTACATGGAGTAAGTGGGTGGCCTTAATTACACAACGAGCCCCAATGGGAAAACCCAACTTCCCAGGAATCCTAGAAGAGATTTTGAGTTGGCCAGAAGCCAGAGATTTTGGAGCACTGTCTGAGAAGGTGACTTGTGCCCAAGAAGCACCACCATATAACGAGTTACCAGAAAACGAAAGAAAATATGCTTTATTTACTGATGGATCCTGCCGAGTAATAGGAAACCATTGGAGGTGGAAAGCTGCTGTGTGGAATCCTACACGACAAGTCATTGAGACTGCTGAAGGGGAAGGTGAATCAAGCCAATTTGCAGAGGTGAAAGCCATCCAACTAGCCCTAGAGATTGCTGAGAGAGAAAAGTGGCCCATACTCTATACTGACTCCTGGATGGTGGCTAATGCCCTATGGGGATGGCTGCAGCAGTGGAAGAAAACCAACTGGCAGCGCAGGGGAAAACCCATCTGGGCTGCTGCATTATGGCAAGACATTGCTGCACGGATAGAAAACATGACTCTGAAAGTACGCCATGTAGATGCCCATGTGCCCAGAAGTCGTGCCACTGAGGAGCATCAAAACAACAAACGGGTAGATAAGGCCACCAAAATTGGAATAGCTCAGGTGGACCTAGATTGGGAGAGAAAGGGTGAGCTATTTATAGCCCGATGGGCCCACGAAACATCAGGGCATCTTGGAAGGGATGCAACATACAGATGGGCTCGTGATCGAGGGGTGGATCTGACCATGGAGGCCATCACACAGGTTATTCATCAGTGTGAAACATGCGCTGCCATCAAGCGAGCCACACGAGTGAAGCCTCTTTGGAGTGGAGGGCGGTGGCTGGGGTTCCAGTATGGTGAAGCCTGGCAAATTGATTACATTGGGCCATTGCCATGAACACGCCAAGGCTAGAGTTACATCCTCACCATGGTGGAGGCCACAACTGGCTGGCTGGAAACATATCCAGTAAACCACGCCACTGCTCAGAACACAATTTCAGGTCTTGAAAGACACATATTGTGGCGACATGGAACCCCAGATAGAATTGAGTCAGACAATGGGACTCATTTTCGAAATAATCTTATTAACTCCTGGGCAAAGAGGCATTGGCATTAAGTGGATATATCATATTCCTTATCAGCCACAGGCCTCTGGGAAGATTGAAAGATATAATGGACTGTTAAAAACTATGCTACAGGCACTAGGTAATGGGACATGGAAGCATTGGGATGTGAATTTGGCAGAAGCCACTTGGCTAGTCAATACTAGGGGATCTGTTAACCGCCCTGGTCCCGCCCAAACTAAACCCTTAGACACTGTGGAGGGAGACAAGGTTCCTGGACTACACATAGGAAAGTGGCTGGGGAAGTCAGGGTGGGTTGCGTCCCCCATGGGGAAGGGCAAACCCATTCGTGGGATTGTCTTTCCTCAGGGACCTGGGTGTACTTGGTGGGTAATGCAGGAGGATGGGGAGACCCAATATGTACCTCAAGGTGATTTAACCTTGGGGTAAGAATAATATATGTTGGAAGTTGTATGTTGCAGGATGTAAATTAGCAGAAGGGACATGAGCGGACGAAGAACGGATTTCGGTGAGGAGCAAGAAAAAGGCCACAATGAACAGGGATGGTGCCAGTAGTCGACCATCAAGTCTACTGTTCTTCCTCCCCTGACCCCACATTCGTCTGGAATGGAGACCACCTGGAGGGATGTGAAAGGACAGGAGATAGTAGTTAATGTTATGGGGATGGTTTAAGGATGTAGCTTAAATTGCATGTGTGAGTAGGAAAGGATTATATAGGATTTCTGAGCATGATGCAAATGGTATGGAATAAGGGGTGGAGATTGTATTGGGTCTGACTGGGGTAAAGCTCACAGCCCTTACAGTTCTGTGCTTTGCGTTGGTAGCTGGTGTTGATAACAGAGCAGTGTTTTGGCTACTGCCAAGCAGTGCTGTCCCTCTGACATTCCTTCCCCCACTGAAGGGGATGGCGGTGGGCAAGATCCTGGGAGGGGACACAAGCAGGCCAGCTGACCCCAGTCAGCCAAAGGGATATTCCATACCATATGACATCAGCTCAGATATATAAGGGAAGGAAGAGAGGAGGAGGAGGCACTCAGGACTCCATCCATGTTTGCCTTCTTGAACAAACATCACATGTGCTGAAGCCCTGCTTCCCAGAAAGTGTCCGGACATCGCTACTGATGGGAAGTAGAGATTGATGGTTTTCC
Organism: Eopsaltria australis; assembly: GCA_034509425.1. Taxonomy (NCBI): domain Eukaryota; kingdom Metazoa; phylum Chordata; class Aves; order Passeriformes; family Petroicidae; genus Eopsaltria; species Eopsaltria australis. The sequence goes on along the minus strand of JAVTVJ010001257.1, from coordinate 151,392 downwards.
CCTCTGCTCTTGCGCGTGCAACTCTCGGCTTGCTTGTTCTATTTTTTTTTTTTTTCTCACTGTAATAAAACTATCCTGGTAGTTTTTTCCATATTGTTCTCTCCCCTCTCCCAGTGGGAGAGGGAGTGATAGAATGACTGAGTGGGCACCTGGCACCTAGCCGGGGTCAGCCCACGACACCAACTCTTTCTGTTGTACACAATAGCAAAAACGGTCATGGAGGCCAGACTGACACTGTTTCTTTTATATTTTGTCTGTCCTTCCTTCCTTCCTTCCTTCCTTCCTTCCTTCCTCTAAAACAAGAAAACTGTTTACAGAATACAGTAGCCATGCTGCAGAAGGGAGAGAGAATGTACTATCTCCCTGTCTTAGGTTACAATGGCATGTATTCTATCACCATCTTCATGGGATGTTGGGGCCGGGTGGGGCAGTGTTCCTGGCTCATCCCTGATGGCCGCAGAACGTTTTCTAATGGGCCAGTCGTTAGAGCCAGGTGGGGCACTTTACTTTGCTCATCCCTAATGGCTGCAGTTAATGGGCCATTGAGTCCCACTGATAAACTCCATCATCCCATTGTGAGATGCCCCGCCCAGGGGGAGGAACCAATGTATCCCTATCTGCATATAAACTAGGATTTGAAACACCACAAGTCAGCTTTTCCACTGGATTCCCAGAGGAAGACCAGACCCTTCTACACCACCACTGGACCTTCAGAGGAGAACGACACCTTTCACAGGATCACTGCTTCAACAGAACCACATCTATCACTCCCCGAGGACTGCAGCCACCTTCTAAGTGGACTACTACCAACACCCTGACCAACAGGGTGTCAGGTTGTATTCTGACTCTGTCAGTGTTTTTGTACTATTGCATTTTTCTATTGAATTGTAGTTCTGACTTTGAGTCTCTCACTGATTTGCTTTCAAATTACCACACTCCCTTTTCTAAACAGTAAAATCAATGAGATTCAGTTAAACCCCGAGGTGGCAGGGAACTGTATGGTTAATATGTTTCTGCTTGGAAAATGTCAATTAAATGAAACCAAAATTTTCTGAGTTGGGGAAAATATGTGTACCATTTCTGGCAGGAAATATTTCTAAACACCAGAGGGAACTCTTGGTCCAACTTAAGAGAGCATTCAATCCTCAGTGAATGAATGAAATATTTTGGTGAATTGCTACAAAACATGGAAAAATTGGATTCAAGTCCTTGTAACTCCCACATTTCAGACAGGAACCTTACCTGTCAACTGCCTACACGTGGAGAGAATCCTTCAGGCTCCTCCATTGCACTCCATTTCCTTCAAGGAAATCAGTATTAACAGAGACAGGGATCCCAGCTTGTCTCCTCCACATGCCATGAGCCTTTTATAAACCTAATGAGCACCTTCCTCACTCTTCTTAATGAGTATCTACATAAAGTGAAACCACTTTAACAAGTGAAGTTGAACCTCTCTGTAGAAAACGTGCCGGGCACTCTACGATCCGCCTGCCGATGGTTGCTCCTAGCTCGCCTGAGGGACCTCGAATGCCCTAACCGCAAGGTGGGCAGACGAGGGAGACACGCAGCCTCGTCAGGGACTAGGAGCGTTGGTGGGTCGTGAGTTGTTCCCGGAACCGCGGAGGAATTAGGGAGGACTCGACAGCTGGGTAGCAGAATGGTTTTATTCTTCTGAGTCCCGGAGCTGAAGGGCCCCGAGCTAGCTCAGACAATGACTTATAACAGAACCAGTGGGCCAATAAGGAGAGGGAAGGGAGGCGGAGCTGGGGAGGAGTATGGGGATCACAGTCAATGGGATGGGAGCAGGGGAGGGGATAAGGGTAGGTGACAAATCAAGGGTAACAGAACTAAGAACTCTCTGGAAAAATGGGATAGTACAAACTTAAAGGAACAGCTTATAGAACCAATGACTATCGACTAGGAGGAGTCAGGGGGGTGGCCCATACCTGGGCTAAACTATTGATGTTTCAGTCCCTGGGGTGGTATTGGGACTCGCCCACTAGGAGCGTCCAAGGGGTTTTTACCACCGCTACACCTCTCTTTCTCTGAAAGGTGTTGGATTTGTCTCAACATTTTTGACAATGGAAAATCTTTTGCAGAGCAGGAAACATGGTTTCCACTCAGCATTAATTATGGCCTTGTAACAGGAGATATGATAAGCTGAACTAGGTTTAATATACCTCATTAAGTAAAGTTTGGGCACCAAAATCCAAATCAATGGCTTGGATTTAGTACTTTTAATTGAGCTGACAAAGATCAAAAGGATTATGCAAACAGTTGAAGAAATGAAGAAATTTGTCTTCCTTGGAGCCAAATTATGTTCAGGTTCCACAAAAAGCAGTGGTAGGTTTTTATCTACAGACACAGGTTTGATAACTATCCTCTTTGGGGTAACATGAATATTCCTAGTGCAAAACAAGATGCCTATCTGTCTGTCTCCCTTTCATACATCTGTGTTCACATGACTGAGACATCTTATCTTTTAACCAAGCTTCAGATATTAGGTTTCCTCAAGCAGAATTCACATCTCTAGTAATGTGGATCTTAAAGAGCTCAGCATCGGGGGGTGGGTGCATCAGTATCACTGTTCAGAGTGCTGGAAACACAAAAGCATCAACAGAGTCAGAGAAGGGTGTGATGGGAGCTTGGCAGAACCACACCAGACACATTCCACTGGAGGACAGCTGTGCAGCACCACTGGCACAGTGGGTTTGTCTGAGGCAGCCAACACTGAAAAGCTCTCAGTGGTCAAGAGCATGCAGAGGTATAATGGGAGATAAGGAATAATCCCACTGGGGTAATGCTGTGGGGCAGGCAGTAAAAGGAGGAAAACAGAGAAGAAATATGGAAGAGGTAACCTCCTGCCTAATGCATGTGCAATTGTAGCATGGAAGCAACGGTTTGAGTCAAACTGCAGAGCATGGATGGAGATGAGAAAAAAGTACAGAAAATCCATTTTAGCACTGTGTTCTGAGGATTCAGTCACAACATGACTCTGGAGCTTTATAGCCTCAGGATACTGGGCATTTCCAGCTTGCCGTTTCCACAGAAGCTCATTCACCAAGGTGTTTACTGCACTGTGAGTACCCCTATTGCTCCTGGACACCAGGAGAAGCCTGTGCTTCATGTTGGGGATGAGGACAGCTCCCCAGCCAGCACAGCTTCATTCTCTCCTGTGGCCTCATTACAACTCTGAGGCCCTCTTGGCCAATTTGCTGGTCAGGCTGGTGCAACTGGGAACTGCTTGGCCTCACTGGCCTGGAGCTGCCCCTCCAGGTCAAATCTTGTGCCTTCTGTTAGCAAAGGGGTGCCAGGCTGGTTGGGAATAGAAAACATGTGGCAAATTTTATCTGAAAACAGGTAGGCCTGAGTACATTGACAACAACAGTGTTGTGCATAGTGTGCGCTAGCAGGTTGTTAAGGGACCAAAGAAGACTTCAAAAGAGTAGGAAAAATTGCTCAGATAACAGTCCTCTTGAGACCACTTCTATGTCCCAGTGATCTCTAAACGTAGATCTATGTCACTATTAAGGTCAGTATTAGATAACCTCCTTCTGTGACCTGTAAAATTTCTTGATCATTTAACTAAAACAACAGGTCCAGATGAGTGCAGTGTTTCAAAATGATGTGCATTTCACTTCTAACAGGTCCCTCTGTGTCCTTACATGATGCTGGCTGTTGACAGCAGAAATGACAGAAAGCAAAATTGACCCAGTGCTTTTAAGAGCTGGATCTAATGGTTATGCCACATTTTAGTCAAAATAGGAGAACAAGGGAAGGAGACAGATAAAGTGGAAACAGATTCTGGGAAGTATCAAAGAGAGATTAAATGTAAATGCTAACAAACTGGGAAAGCAGGAAAAAAAAAGAAATTTAACATAATCCTTTATGAAATTATAAAAATAAGATGGCTGATCCCTTCTCTTTTCTCTCTCTCTCTTTCAGCCACTATCTTTCTTTTTAATTTTTATTTTGACAAGTAAGCCTAATGGAAAACCAACAGCTGAGCTAAGTTGTTGAAACATTGGACAGCAAAGGTGAAAGATGAAGGCAGCTTTGCAGCTTTTACAGGTTACTGCCTCTGTGACAATAACCTCTTTTATTCTCTCCACCCCCTCCCTCTGGGGATGTGCATGTCCTGATGTCTTTAGTTGGAGAGCAGAGAGAAACTGAGCAGAAACTGGGTTCAAGCATGTGTCCCAGGGAGATAATAGCACTGACATTATTCTAATTTTTCCTAATAAACTAGGGCTTGGTCCTGAAACACTCTCTCAGGCAAGGGGCCCAAACATATTTCAGGATCCCTATTTTAATCACAAAATATTATTTGCAACAGAGCTGTTAGGTCTTCATGGATAGCTGAATGGGACAGAACTTTATGTTTGGTGTTGGACAGGCAGAAAGTAGATAGGACATTCAGATGATGAAGCAGAGAAGTTCCTGTGTCTCCCAGTGTAACCCAGTGACCCATAGCAGCTGCAAATTAGGGAGGATTTACATTCTTTCCAGCAGTTGTCCCATCATGGTAAGTGATGCAAATTTATGATGAATTTGACAAGTCTTTTCTAAATTTGTTCCAAAATTCATTGTCCTTGTTATTACAGCTGCTCTACACATCCTCCAGGTAACCTGAAATTCTTGACAAAATGAAACAGCATTAAAGCATTTCTTCATTGTGAGAGTGGCGAGAGACAACAGAACAGGTTGCCCAGAGAAGCTGTGGATGTGCTGAAGTACAGGTTGGATGGGGCTTTGAGAAACCTGATCTAGTGGCAGGTGTCCATTCCCATGGCAGGAATTGGATGATATTTAAGGTCCCTTCTAAATCAAACCATCTATGATTCTGAAGACAACAGGAACATATCATCTACCTCAAAATCTCTGACCATACCTAAACTCATACATGCCAAAGGTGTCACCATAAAAGGACTTTCAAGCTTTCTGAAAATTATAAAAATCACATCTTAAATAGACCTTACAGAGCCCTATGGGTGTTAATTTGAAATGAAAAGGTAAAGAGATCACCAAGACCCAGAGCACTGTTATGTGAGCACAGTTATGTGAGCAAATGGCCACAGGTAAGATACCCTTCACAGCAGTATGGTGCAAGAATGTACTCAGCACCACAAAACCTGCTGATTTCACAGGAATTCATACTCTGTGCCTTTGGCTTTGCCAGTGCATTTGTATAATACCTCACACCAGCTTTGTTTTTATGTCTGTGCAATGCACACCAGGCTTTAACCACAGTGGCTGCACTTTCAGAAGGGGCAGCTGAGATTAATGGATCTCATAAAACAGTGTCTCATTATCAAGACATCAGTATTTTAATCAGAAGCCTCACAGGAAAGAATAAAATGATTAAAAATTTGCACCATTTCTTTGAAAAAGAGCATTCTCACTTTTTGCCTTTTATCCTTAACCCAGGGTTGCCAAGGGTTTCTAGTAAAAAGATGTGTAAATGAAGACTCCTAGAACTGTTCCAGGAGGAAACTGTTATGGGTTTGTCTTAAAGACAAGCTCCTGTAGACAAGGAAAGGGCTGAATTTGTGTTGATTTATTGGATAATTTAGCTCTCAGGTGTTTCAATGTTTGCTTTGATTGCTGACTCAAATACAGGCAAGTTAAGCTTAGAAATGGTTCAGCAGAGAAATGGCAGCAAGATTTGCACTTGGTGCCTTTCTGCTTTCTTTATTCATTTGTAAATGTCTTAATGTTTAATCTCTCAGGTTCATTAACTCATTTTATAATTGGGCAGTTGTAAGAGACTGTTGTGGTGGTCCAAGCCCCCAAAAACCCTTTTACCCTCCTAGGAAGCTCTGGGCTAGGGACTCCCCTAGGGTAGAGCCCTAAGTGGTTTGCCCTGTCGATGGGCCGAGCTTCCCGGGGGCTGGCTACCCTGTCCCCACTTGTCTGGCCAGCTGCCATTCTGCTGTCTATCATCTTTAGGTTCCAGAAAGTTCACTGTTACTCAGTAGTTGATTGTGTTATCCCCTTGCCAGTCTCCCCCTCTCCTCCCCCTTCCCTTCCCAGTTGGTCCCTGTCCCCTGATCCCTCCCTGGTTCCTTCCCCGAGCCCGTCAGTGATTGGTTTGTAATCCCTCAATAAAAGTCTGATGCAAAGGCACCCCCAGGCCTTTCGCCTGGATGCTCAGAGAGCTGTTAACACTGTGTTACAGTGTCTATTATTCCGGGGTGAAAGAACCCTCCTGTGATACTCCGGCTCTTTGGTTACAGTGTCCACCGTAAAGGGAGACACGGCCTGTGGCCAGGGACGTAAGGATCCGACAGCAGTGAACCCGCTCAGGTTGGAGACACTGGCTTGTAGCTGCTGTCGGGCTGCAGTCTGAGACCCTGGTGGGCAGCTGGCCGGCCCACGCCATCGGCCACAAGAGACGGTACGGAAATCCCTCATCTGCCTCCCGATCATCGACAAGGACAGAGACTGAAAACCCAAAAAACCCCAAAGGGGAAAATAAGACTTTTTGCACAAGGAGTCTGGGCCAGACCGAGGTGGGATGTCTGCCAAGCCCAGGTGTGCACAGACTGGTACATTCCTGAGGAAATTAGTGCAGGTCACAGTAGACTGTGTCGTTCTGTACCCCAAAACAATGGGCCTTATTCCCTACCTCTTGGCCAGCTGCCCCCTGCTTTTGAAAAGACTATAAAGGGACTTTCTGAAAAGACCCCTACGAGATCTCCCCATGGAAAGAAGACAGATCTATTGGCACCGGACCACAAGGACTTCGTCTCGCTGTTGGTAGCTATTACCCCTTTTCCCCTCTTTTTCTCTCTATACTTTGTTTCTTTATATCTCTCTCTCTCCTCTATCGTATAATCGTGTTGTTGGCACTCAATAAAAGTGCTTTTGGTTTTGATTGAAACTAAAATCCCCGTTTGTGTTTCTTTTGCACTCTGAGATTCGGTTAATGAACCATCACGACTCCCGCTTGTGTTAGCGGATCGTGACAGCAGTATACACACAAAGAGCCTGCATTTTCTTTTTAGTTACTGCTTTGAAATTACTAACACCATTGAAGCAGACAGATAATTGATCATGTATTTCTGGCAAAGTAAGACTGGTAATTTAAGTTTTTATGCCTCAAGATGCTTCATATCTATATAAGAATCATGGTGAAGCTGTGTTATTACTGTCTTCAAGGCTCTGAAAACCTTTGTAAGGAGCTATAAACCCATCTGTGTATGGCTCACTTCTGAGCTAGAAAAAAGGGACATTGTATGGATGAGAAGAGCTTTTGTCATGCTGGGCTGAAGACCCAGACTCATATAACACTTTCTATTGTTAGTTCATTCTTCTGGGTGAGTACTGGCAGTCTGACAGTTCCCAGTATGGGAAACATCACTTATGGGCCAAAGAATGGGTGAAGAGAAATTTTGACATCTAGGGACTTGTTATGTTCTTTGGTTTAACAGCCAGGGAGTTTGTGTCAGGATCCAGAGGCTCATGCCCACATGGAACAGCTTGACTGGTGTCCTGGAGGAGAATCCTGGTTTGAATCAAATGTCAACACCAGTGCCTGAGTGGCTCCTTTCAAACCACCAGATTACTTTCCTTCTGAGATGCTTTTTGGTTTTCCTTTTTATGATACCTACAACAGCAGATGTTTCTTGGTTCCAGCTCCAGTAGTTTTACCTGAGATGTTTAATGTTTCCTGCATTCCTTGGACTTAACTTTGAAAGTATCCCTGTTTTGAGGAAGAGAATAGGCCAGATGATCTCCCAGAGTACCTTCTGGACTTAATTTTTCTATGATTCTGTGACCTCATAGAATGGTGTGAAGAGACTCAACTTAGAATGTCTAAACTCTCAGGTTACACATCCTTTTTTTTTACTTTTTAGTTGTTGATGTAGTTGGTAAAGCTTTTGATTGTACAAATACACCATTGTATTACAGAGGAATTGCATGAGCACAAAGAAGAACAAACACATTTCCTAGATAAATACTCCCTGCATGGGAAATACCCTTTTATCATTACACCTGGAATAGCTAATGAATCACATCTGTGTTTCTGAGAAGGATCCTTCTGAAATATGGGAAGCATGGATTCTGGAAATAGCCCTAACACAGGAAATGTCATGAGCTATTTAAAGGTACTCTTCTCATGACAGTGCATGACAGCATTCATAAGACCAATAGCAAGTACGAAAGATTTTAATAATTTTCAATAGGGTGAATCAGTTGCTTTTAATTAGTCATTCCTAGGCTAACTGCACTGCGTGGAGCTCCATGACAGCAAGTCTTCACTATCCTTTCCAACCAGTCAGCAGATGTGATGTTTTATATCATAAAATGGCCTTGGTGTTTCATGTCAGGGGTGGCCATTTTTTAGCAATATCAATAATTGCTGAACACAGGGGAGAAAAGCATTTTCAGAGCTCTCAGACTGTTATAGAACTAGGTTATAATAATGCATTAAGTGTGGACCCTCTTAAGGGGTGTCTCAGATGCTGAAGAAGTGGATGGAAATCTGGGATGTAACAGCCAGTTTCATGTGAGGCCATTTTTCCCCTATAATCCTTCTGTGTTCCAAGATTATTTTTGTTGCCTGCCACACACTCTCATGTTGATGGTTGAACATCTCTTTATAGCGATGGAAAAGAAACATCATAAATGCAGAAACAAGGAGAGAACATTCCCATCACTGCCACAGTTGATAACCTGAGATTGAAGTGATTTATTTCCTTTTAAATCAGAGGACTTGCTTGTTTTCATATGAACCTTGGATCACAGCAGGCTTAAGTATTTCCTGCATTGTAACCCCAAGCACGCAGTATAAAAAGCGATTTGTCTTTCACTAGTTTAGTATCTTCGCTAGTTCTCCCTCCTCTCTGTCATTTAGTGGAAACCATATTTGATGTGGTAGAATGAAATAAATAAAAAGTAAAAAAATCTCCCCTTTTTTGGATGCTTTGTTTTGTAAAATATTTCTCTTTTAAGACTCATCTGCATTCCGGGTCTGTTTCTGCTCCCAGATGGTACATTTCACAGGCATGGTTTACTGATCATTTTAGAAAGTCTTTTATTAAGTCAAAATAATAACAAGGGGAAAAAAATTAAGCTATAAAGGGAATAAATAAAAGATTTGTTTTTCCTTAAACATTGAAAGAAATCATGATGGTGAATATGGTAGTAAATGTTTTCATGAAGAAAGGTCAATGACAACAAGACCAAATTCTCATAAAACTCTTGCCTCTGTAAATGAAGCAATGAAATGAAAGATGATGTTCATGTCTGCTATGTGCTTTTAAGCATCTGTAAGACTCATTGCAATAATAATATTGGGCACCTCTTGTGACCTTGAAGTGGCTATCAAAATGTTTATTGTTGTACTTGTCCTCTTCAAACAGCACTGAAAATGAAGGTAGTATAAAGCTGGAAATAAACGTGTTCTTTACAGGTCCTTGATTTCAAGTAATTATCCAAACATGGACACAATGCTACTCCCCAATTACCTTTGGACTTTTATACTGGAAGTCCAACACAAACCTTTTACCAAATATAACATCTCTATTCTGTGCATGGAAGAGCTGAAGTACCTAGTAATTTATTTTATATGTATAGAAGTAATTCACTGAATGAATTGTTACATAAATTGCTATATTGCTGTATCAGAATCATTAATAATTGGGGCTGGAGAGACATCTGGAGATCATCTAGTCCAATCCTCTTGTTAAAGCAGGTTCACCTTGAACATTGAAGCACTGCTGATACACATGCTGGTAATTGAGTTACAACACCTCATAAAGCAGTGAACCCAGCCACTCCTTTAATTGAAGCACTGTTATTTCACTTGCTGAATTTTCCTGGGTGATCACCCCAACTCAAACTAAGTAATTTCATGGGAAGGTAACTACAGAGCACTGACTCCACCTGTTACAGAGTAAACAAACCCTAAAAGCCCAGTGTCTTGATAAAAAATGCTGGAAAAAATATTCTTATTTTCACATGCTCAAAAGAATACCTTTAGGTGTCATATGGAAATGGTACTTGATGTTTTATATAAGAATAATTTCTGGGATATCATGAGTGACAGAAACTCTTACTAAAGCATAGCCACTCTCTAAACAGGATAATAGTGGTAGTCAACAGAGTGATGTGTTTTATTAATAAAAGGAAATATATCTACTTTTACCTAGATAAACATGGAATAACTCGAGGGTGACAATTTTTAATACTATGCATCAGGTTTAGTTGATAAAGTTATAAAAGAATGAAAGAGAGAAGTGAGAATGTGCCTTAATGGGGGATAAGAAAGGAATAAGCTGGGAAAATGTGGTGCTATGGAAAAGTTCCCTGGAAGTAACTTGGCTGCGTCACTGTGTGTGGATAATTGCAGGGTGATAGTCTATTTTCAGGTACCAAACTCCAGCTAGACATCTGCTCTGCCAGTACTGAGATCAGTCCTCAAAAAAGCCCTGAAGCTGGAGAATCTTGTTGAGAGGGCACAGTTTATGCAGTGATCTGTTGTGACCCAAAGGCAGCCTGAAGGAGCTGTGCTCTCCAAAAAGCAGCAAATGCAAGGTCTGGAGTATCAGCTAAGGATAGAGTCTGGGGAGCCATTTGCCTACTGAAAATCTCAGTGCTGTTGGAGGGAAGAGAAATACACTGTGCAGCCTGTGCTGGACCTGCTGAGATAACTTTAGCTGATAGCACAAGGACTGCAATGCACAGACCTGTCAGAGAGCAAAAAACAACCGTGCTGCCTCCCCTCCACACAAGGTCATGTAAGTGAGGTGATGGCTGGGAAGGGTGTCCAGGCAGGCCAGAGTTAGCCTGCCCAGTGTCCAGGTTACATGGCATTAATCTCTTTAAATCCTGAAACAATGGGCTTGTATTTCAATTGCAAACTCCTTAGCAGAGGATTATTCTTTGTCACATTTTCCCTTCCCACCGTTGGGACTTCACATGATCACAAAAGCATCCCTCCCATTTGCAGCATGAAAGTGCTGGTCTAAAGTGCAGCAGCAGAGGAGATCTTAGCTCACTCTGCTCCTCAAGAAGCAGAGTGAGCAGGATTTATTGTGCCACCTCCAAGGATTGCTGTCCCAAGAGCTCCTCGTTCTGAAGGTGTCGCACTTGATGCCATGTACTGCACTGTTGCAGGACAGCAGCTCCACCCTGCCAGGGAAGCACGTGGGGTGATTCTCTCCCCTTCTCCCAGGAATAGTAGCAACAGTAAGGTTTCATAGGGCAGGGTAATAAGCCAGGCAAGGAGCCTGAAACCTCTCTGCCAGGCACGGATTAGGCTGGAAATTAATATTTGAACTTTACATCTACTTCCTCTTAAAAACAAAGAACCAAAAAATCCCCAAGCCACACACATTTCTCAGCAGCTTGCCTTGTGAATGCTCACTGATAACAAGCCCTTGCTCCTTTCTTACCCCAAACCACCCCAGCTTCCCTTTACTGCTACAACTGCTCATTACCAAGTCCGTGTTAGTCTGCAAATAATGTGAAAGATGTGAGTTCTCTGAGGCAGGTGTTTCTCACTCTCCCTACCTGCTGAGATCAGGACACTAGAGAATGGATAATAAATGTGGATTACTAACCTGGCTGCAGTTCAAAAAGCAGCAATAAAAAGCAGCCCTTAGCAGTAAGTAGGTATTGGCTTATTAGCTGCTCCAGTTAGTATTGTTATAAATAAAGGCAGAAAGATATGAAAATACTTTTAATAAGGTTTTCAACAATAGCAGTTGCTCAGTGACACTAAGCCATGATAAAATAAAAAACTTTACCCCTCAGGAACTAAATAGAAAACCAATAAATAATTAATTGTAAACCAAATAAAAATACGCTTGCTAATGTGTCATAAATAAACCCTCAAAGTGAGGACTTAGTGATGATTTATTGAATGCATGTCAACACTTCTGGGAAGAGTCAGGTTTATTGCATATGAGCTGGGCATTTATTGGGGGACTGGGTGCAAAATCCCATCATGTCCCAGGCAGTGCAGTGACACAGGCAGAGGGATGGCATGTGCCCTTCCTCTCAGACAGGCAGAAAAACCTTGTTCTGGCTCACTCAGCTAAATACCAAAGGATGGGAATAATGATTTTAGTCTGCTGAAAAGAATCAATCCTGGAGTTAGGAACTGGAGACTTGTCTCTCCTAACTGAAGGCTTATATTTTCACACAGGTCCTCAGGCAAATTTGATGAGATAGTTATTCTTTTATAAAGTAACCCAAAGGATTCAGTCAGGAAATATTTTTTTTTCCCTCAGTTGATCCACTTTGCCCCGTTTAACTCAGTGGGGGAATAATGTTTGCCACCTTTCTCTAGTCCTGGGTTAGTTCAGTCAGTCCAAGCAAAATCATACCTACACCGGAAAACTGACTAAACCTACTGTGCAGGATTTACCTTAACAACTTTGTGTTGGGAAACTCTGCTGGAGCTTCTTCAAACCAGCAGCAGATTATCAGGCTATAAATTTGGTACTTACCTAAATTTCACTTTAAACATCTCTGTCCTTTTGCAGTCTTGGACCTTTAAAATCTTGTGTTCTTGTTCCCAAACAAGAGAAGGCCTTTCAAAAACTATTTTTGGCCTTCCCCTGCATGTTTACATATGTAAATAACTTAGATGTTCAGCCTGAAGTAGTGTAAACAGTTTTGACACTCTTTCTCATTTATCACACAACTCGTGACTGTCTCAGTCTTTGACCCTGTGGACTGAACACCCAGTGCATTGGCTTTGCAGCTGAAATTTGGGGATTGCACATGTGAAAACATTAAGGAACATTTATAAGTTCAGGAGACTCACTTTAGGGTGAGAAGATATAATGTCATCTCTGTATAAACAAAATAATTTGTATCATGGCTTGTGATGAGAACAAAGGCCATGGAAAGAGAAAAGTAAAATTTGAGGGCATCTATTTTCACTGAGTGCTGAGACAAAGAGGGAGAGTGCTCTACCATCAGCTTTAATCATCCCAGGGCCTTGTAGGGGAACAATTGCAGCACTGCTGTGCAACCTTTTTTCTTTACTCATCTGTAGATGGATTTGGCTCAAAGAACAAGCATGTGGAAGAAATGTGGGTCCAAATTTTTAAATGCCTAATCAGCAAACAAGAAAATTGGTATGGAGTGTGTCTCTTCATAGGAGAACATAAAGGAAATACTATAATCTATGTCGTCTGCAGATGTCTGGGGAGCAGCACAGAACAGCACTAAATAGCACAAAGGTTTAAGTGTGGATATGTGGAATCATGGAAGTGTTCATATGACAAATAAATGCAGCACAGATTTTTCAGCACAAATCCTACATAACATTCAGTCTTTGGAAATATACTGGCCTGAGCTTGCTTGCTTTGCAGAGGGAAATAAGTGCAGTGAAAATTTCACTGATCAGGATAACAATATCTGGCAAGACTAAATTCTCAAGACAGTCTGGGAAACTCCAGCCAAAAAAATATACTGTGGTCTACTTCTTAAAAATGTTGTGGTTTAAAGGGTACAGACTGAAAAGTGCCTGTGCAAATCATCCATAACACAGTCTAGTACCAACTCGATCCAGCTTCAGAAAACAGATGCCATCACCAGTGCAGAACAGGAGAAGCTCTTACACAATGTGCTGAGGCTGGTGAAAACTTCTAGGAGCTGAAATAAGGTCACCTACTTTTTCTTTCTGGAAGACAGTAAAAATTATGAGAAATTGTCAGTCAGGGTTTTGGAGTTTGGATTTAAAATCTCAATGAACTGGTTTTAAACCATATGATAACTTCTTTCCTTCATCTGCTGCTGGTTACTGGATAAGGTGAACAGTAACACACCTTTACTCACTTTCTGAGACCTTCATTGGCTCCCCCATTCTGTGAGAATGGGCTATGAGGCTGTACCCTCCCTCCTCCACCTCAGTGCATGGTTGTGCAAGGGGGAAAACAGCCCATCCCATGTAAAATAGCTGCAGTTGGGGTGTTTGTTTGGTTGGTTGGTTGGTTTTTTTAAACAACCTGGTATTCAAGCAGAACTTGTCACCAGGAAGAGTAGAGGGTAGTTTTCCTAGAGAGATGGGGTAGGGAGGAGAGATGGTCTGCCTTAGAAGTGAGCCTGTTAAAAAACATGTGGCTGGAAGTTTCCAAGACTCGAGGAAATGAAGCAATAAATCCAGCTGAAAGTCAGAAGAGGCAAGTATCAGTGGACTTATGTGTCAATTCTTCATGGGCTAGACTGAAAAACTAAAGGAAAGTAATTGAAATTATGTAATACGTGGATTTGACAGCAACAATTTGTATATTCTGAATATTCGAAAGGAATGATTTTGTTATGAAAAGAAACCTTGTAACAAGATATGAGAGTAAAACCTTATCCCAAGCTTTGGGAGATTAAAATTGCATCAAATTTGGTGGTTTGGTGCTGTCTGAAGTTGGAATAGCTTGGACTGGGAAAGGGGCCAGTTGAATGTCTATTGCCAGGAGAAACAAAGAACGAGAGGTACATGATGTAGCTAGTGAACATCAACTAGTGGCCCATGGCAGCTTATTCTAAGGGATGAACTGTGGGTTCTCAACCTGTAAACATTCTTTTTCCTCCAAAGACCTTTTTGTCTGTTCCCCAGCACTTGCCATGGGCTCCCCAAGCTCAGTGAACGATCACAATGTCCTGTTTTAGTCAGAGACTACAGGAATTAAAAATGTTCCTTAGTCAAAACTCACATGTAGTTATTATTTAGAAAAGTCAAAACCAACAGGGAGGAATTTAAAGCAAATATGGAGGAATTTTATTGCATTTTTTTAAAATCACACTAGTTAGGCTGTGCATAAAAGGAAGCCAAGCAACCAGGGTACAATCAAACATCTGTGCTGAATTGATAGAGGCCATTCAGCAGTGGGAATATGTAGTTGCTACTGGCCTGATTAGGTCTTTAGTCAAATACATTCCTATTTCCTTCAGCAGAGTTGATGCTGTCATCAGAGGAAGCCCCAATTAATAAAGCTAAAAGCCTGAGCCTTCCTAAGTGAAGTTCCCCAATGCATTATGAGTTCAGGATAGGTTTACATAATCCATCTTCACATGCAAAAACCCTACTGCAGCATGGTGCTAAAGCTGACTCCTTGCTAATCCTCTCTCTGTCTCACTCTCCTTTGTCTCAGTATCAGGGCCAGATCCAAACTTTGTGGCTCATTTTCTGTTCTGTCTGCTTTAGCAAATCCCTGCTGCACTTTGCTGCGAAAGACTTGATGCTGATACGGGCTGGCATTTTCCTGCACCAGCAAAACCAGCAGCCTCTGTGGTTTCCCTGAGTATTAAGGCTGCAGGTGCCAAGAGCCTTTTTGCCAAGGCTGGCTCTGCTTTTTCTGCATGCCAATGGGTAATCCTGCATGCCACAAGGCAGCTTTGGGTGAGAGGATGGTGTGATTGATGTTTGTCATTCTCTGCCCTTCCTAGCAACCCCAGGCAAAGGAGATGCTCTGCAAAAAACTCCAAAACCTTCAGAGCTATCTCTGCCTGAGTCAGCCTGGGGACAATATTATTGTGGCTACTCAGCACTCTGTCCAGGCTCCCTTGACGAGTGCTGCCTCAGCAAACACATGAGCAACAGTTTGGCACAACCAGGACAGATCCATAGGGTAACGAATACATTTCTGAGGGCACAACCATACCACGTGCAGTTTTAATCTGGACTAGACATAATACCATGGTTTAACCCCGGCCAGCAACTAAGTCCCACACAACTGCTCACTCATTCCCCCTGGGTGGGCTGGCAGAGAGAATTGGAAGAGTAAAAGTGAATGTCCCTCCTCTTCCTTCTGCTTCCCCCTAGTTTATATGCTCAGCATGACATCATCTGGTCTGGGGTATCCCTTTGGCCAGTTGGGATCAGCTGTCCCAGCTGTGCCCCCTCCCCACTCCTTGTGCACCCCCAGCCCAGTCACTGGTGGGATGATGGGAGGGGCAGAAAGGTCTTGACTCTGTGTAAATTCTGTGCAGCAATAACCAAAACATCCCTGAGTTAGCAACACTGTTTCTGGCACAAATCCAAAACACAGCCCCATACCAGCTACTGTGAAGAACATTAACTCCTATGCCAGCCAAAACCAGCACATATAGGTCTGGTATCCTGAACCAAACATCCCCAATGTCGATATGGCCACAGCAAAGTTCTGATTCAATCTGTCAAACTTCAAACACTGAACAGAAATCCTTAGCTTTTCTCTCTGGAGCCTCTCTCTCTATATTGACTTCCAGGGAAGAGAATGCACTGAATCTCCATCTTAGGTTAAAGCTTAAAGTTCAGCATCTTAGCTTAAAGTTCAGTGCATTGAGTCTTGCCCTACTCCATGGACCTACTCTCACTTGAAATAGGTTCTGTCAACATTCTGGACATACCACATGAACTTTCTGTTTGTTTTGATGCTTGTCCTTCTCCTTATTTTGTACTGTCCTTAATATAAAAATAACAAACCAGACTAAAAATTTTCTCTCTGCCGTTGAACCTTCCCCTATATCTCAAGGGGCTGTTAATAAAAAGGGAAGCTTTCCAAGCAGCAAAAACCACAAGTTTTCAGACTTCCTTTTTTGTTGCTTATTAAGACTTCTGACAGTCCTTTATTTTAATTTTTAATATCCTTTTTCCTTCCACTGTCTAGCATCTCTCAGTTGTTTTTATATTTAAAGCATGTGTGTCCCAAATATGATTTTATGGCAATGCATCTTGTCCTGACCTGCGTTCTTGTTTGTTTTCTTCTTTTGCATTCAAGAATTTTCTTCACTATTTTGCCTTATTGAAATGGCTGTGGGAAAGCAGTGCAGCTAATTAGACACATCTGGTGCTTTTTCCTGTCAAAGGGTAAGCCCAGCTGTGAAGCTTGAGCAGCTTGAGCAACTTTGGCCGTACAGAGCTCATTAACCTCACCCTTTAGAAGCAGTGTGCTACAATTATTGAAGCAGCTGTGAGTAGAGGGGCTAAGAGGTGGCTTTGAGCTCCCTCTACAACACCAGGGCCAGGCTCGAACAGTGGGAAAGCACTCCAAAAGCACTGGAGAGGGAAAGGATACAGCACAGCCCTCTTCTGCCACAGATTTGTACTATCTGTTCTTTTCTAAAACTGTGGGCAGCTTTCCCCACCTTTCTTCTCTGTCTCTATGCCCTGGCCCCACAGATTCAAGTCCCTCTTCTTTTATCTTTTCTGCCTCATGATGCCTTTCACAGCAGAATTCTTGAGCAACAGCAGCCCAGTAATATTCATGTCCAAGTGTCTATTTGAAAAGCATCACTGTTCCAAACTATATAAATAATCCAAGGATTTGCTGTAGAGCATTTGAACTCTGACCAAACCATTTGTTGCTATTATCTGGGTTCCATTTTTTACTGCTAATATAACAGGATTCTCTTGGGTATGAAGTCTCATGGGCTTGCTCTTTGCCAAGAATCACAGAGACTGATGCTCTGATGATAAAACTTTTCCTCTGCCAGTTCTGATAGTCTTCTTTTCCTTTAATTTTCATTTATGTCTCTTCTGATCAACCTGCATATTCTTTTCCTAAAAAGGTTCCAAATTAAGATGGTATGAGTTATCTGGCCTATGCTGATTTATTTTGGGTAAGAATTAGCCTGCTGTGGAAGTTCACAGCTGTCTGGGAAAAATTTGCCAGACTTGCACTTTTCAGTAATAAATTACCTGGTTGAATTTGTCTTCTCAGTCTTAGAACTACAACGCCCATGGAAGTCTAGATCAGGAAGTTGAACTTGTCTTTTGAAGGTTTTCATCCTTCAGTGCTCAGGCTGGGAACTTCCCTTTGCGTGGTGACCTCCTGAATATTCCCTCAAATATCTGATCATGGAGGCACCTGCCCTTTATTTTGCATAATGTACGTGAAGGTATGGTTTGATATTTTCCACATTTTCCCACAAGGTGGCACAATTTTCTTGTGAACAGTGCATGCTAAAACATGGACTGCTTTCTGCTCTGACAGTAACAAGGAATTGACATACTCTGTAGAAGTCAGGTGCTTTATTTTGCTCAGAATTAGTTGATTTACCCTGACTAGTCTTGGAGAATTTTGCCTTCTCTCTCAACTTCTTGTTCTCCTCTCATTGCTTCTTCTCCAACTCCTCAGAGGATGTGTGTCCATGCCATGACAAGTGGGCTTCCCACAGACTTGAACTTCACTGTGTGATTCTTGATTTTGGGAACCGTGCCCTTTTTTAGCTTGATGTCCACTTCACCTTGCAGGTAAAGGAAAAACCATTTCTGGTGTTCAATGAGGTGAATACTTTGAGCTCTGTGCTGAGCATAGGGAGAGCAAAGACAAGTGTGTTTCTCATCAAAAGATGTTTAGAAAATTTGAAGCTATTTTCTGGTTGGATTTTTTTTTTTTTGGTGAATATTGTTTTTATTGGTTTTTGTTTTTTTTTTTTTTTGCTTGTTTTTGGTAATTTTTTTTCTTGGGCAAGTGGGGTGGGATTTTTTTTTTCCTGCGGAGTAAATTGTGCCATCAATTATCCCTTATTTCCCATCTGTGATGATGCACTTGACATACTTCAGGCTTACTGACAAAATAGTTACAATCTGCATGGAAAGTGCTGGAATCCAATGTTTTTAACAATCATCCATGCGAAGTTTGGTGACAGAATTGGAAATCTTTTTCTGATATATGCTCTACTTTAAGCAAAAATAGATTTGAATTTACTTTTAGTTTCTGCTACGAAGCATCCATAGGAGTGGTTTCTCTCTGGGTTAATGCTCTGAACCACTCCATGAGCAAAACTTGTGATGTATCATCACAGGTAAACTTCTGGACTGAGTGCTAAATACCTTAGATATCCTAGGGGTTGTGGTCAAGGAAGAAACTTCACTGTGTGAAATCCCTGGCTACCTGGTTTTCAAAATTTCAAAAATTAGCATTGTGTTAGTGGCATGAAAATATCTACAAGAAAACTCAGATGCTGTTTTTCCATTTGGAATGGGAGAAAAATAGAATATTTCATAAGATACTGGATCTTTGACACTGTTTTGGACAAGTTGTTAACCAAAGTCATGCACACTGAGTAGCCCTGTCACAGAAAATAGAGAACCTCACAATAACATCAGTATTCAAGAGAGTGAGCTGCTACATCCCCCAACCCCTCTACTCGCATGAAAAGTTTATTACACTTTTCCCCTCCTTTAGTCTCAATAAATAATTTTCCCAGGAAAAAAAGAGTCAATTACATCAAGTGAGAAGGAATTATCTTAGGGAGAAGGAGAGAGGGAAAGAGGGAGTTAATATTTCAGTACCCTACCCAGTGCCTGAGTATGTTGAGTCAATTTGTTCAGGAGCTGGAAGAGAAGGACCTGGGAGAAGCAGGCAGCTCTCCTGTTGTCTGTGAATTTTTTTTCCCCCACAGACCTAATAACAGACACTGAAAAGCAGGCTCAGGATTGGTGCTTTTCTTTTTTTTCTTGCACACCATGAACTTCTCTTATCTTCACTAAAGTTTGCTGTGGATTGTTTTTGGAACAAAACACATGCTGACCTGCTGCAACAAGTTTCAGTGTTAGAGACTCAGCACTGCTCCTCTCTGGGTAGAAATGTCCCATTCCTGTGCCTCTGTCATGCCAGGACTTCCCTTCTCCCAGACAGAATGGCTGCAGGACATAATCATCTATTCAGAAATATGTTCTACTTGAACCCTTCAAATCCTATTATGTCAGAATTCACATGACTTATTTCTCATGCTCCATTACAGGCCAAACTCCTTTATCTCACCCTGAACTTCCCCATGGTGACTGCAGTTTCATCCCAAAGCAAGTGGCAAGCCAGGAGCCTGCAGCACCACTGGCAGAGGTATGCTCATTTTGAATTGACTTGAAATAAAACTTCTACTGAGTTCAGCAAGACAAACATTCTAATTTGGGAACATCAACATTGTTCATTTCAGTCAAAAATGTTAAAACAAAATATGTCAGCTTTCCAAGACATTATTTTAAAAAAATTATAAAATACCAGCAGTTTCTCTGGAATGGAAATTGTGATTCACAGTCTAGCCTGTCCATAGGCAAAGAGAACCAGTATGTGAACGAGATAGAAAAGGACCTTTTGAGCCAAACCAAGGGAAGGAATGTTAAAGATCTTTGCTGTTCAAGCCCTTCACTACTGAAGGACAAATATGGAAGGCATCACCCAAGGAACCAACTGATTGTGCACAACGCCACATGATAAGATGATGGGGACAGTTCTGGTTTCATGGTCTCTGGCACTTATATGCTACCACCATACAACCCCCTAAATAATTTTTGAGGTGAATGACAATCATTGAGCAGCCTAAGAGTTATGCAACATTCTTTCCTCACCCTCACAAGTCTGCCAGTCAGGCAGGAGCCAACGGAACAGGGAAGTTCTGGCCTTCACTGATTGTTCCACAGAACACTAATCATTGCTCTTGCTAAATTGTCATCTTCTATCTCGCTACTTGTATTTTCTTAGGGGTTTACAGAATTTTCCTGTTGGTATTTTAGTCTTAAGTATTTGGATGACTAAAACTATCTGAGTAATCCCATGCCTCCCTTTGTTCCAGTCTTCTGTTGCAAGGCTTTAGTTACTTTTCTGCTACTACATGATTTTTCCCAGCAAGTTCTGGAGAAGAACAGTGGCTGTGGAGAGGATAAGATGCCATTTCTAAGACAGACTTTAAGAGATGTTGTTTCGGGTTGATAATTTTTCAGTCACCTTAAATAATCTTTCCTTCCTGTTTGTCTTCATTCTAATCACTTGGGATTTCAATGTATTCAAGTCATGGAGAGATAAAAGAATGAATGAGATTGCAAGATTTTGTCTCCTGTGTCTCAAGCACAAGCAAGCTTCCTCCTGAGCAAGGTTATTATTTTCAGAGTGGGGAAGGATACGGAAATATATTTTTTGTTTTGTTTTGTTTTACTCAGTATCCAAATGCCAAATAAAGAACTTCATATGATACCAACTCAGGGATGCCAAGCATAGAGTTGTAGTTGTGTAGTTGGATGAAAGGGCTCCAATTCTTGCAGCCAATACTTAGATCTGTGACGTTGGACCTGGTAATTTCCCTGCAGCTGGTGGGTGCCAACTTCCAGATCTCCTTGCTGCTTTTAATAACAGAATGGGGAAATCTCTGTGATAGAAGTTTAGAGACAAAATTCTTAGACACAAAGAAGAGTTATCAGCTTCTTGACCTCAGGCCAGTTTGCAGGATGGAGAATTAGGTCCATGCTGAGATCTGAAAGCCACTTAGTGAAGCAACTAGAAAGGCACTAGACTTTGCCAAGCTGGGGAAATAAAGCAGTCCCAAGTGAAGCTCACGGAGCATGAATGATGCACTGGCATTGTCAACTTGGTAGAGCACCCAGGGTACTAAATTAAATACATGTGAGACAGAAAATGGTAAGAAACTTGATTTCAGAGAGTACAAAACATCATCTAATGTGATGACTAAATTAATGATTTCATTTTACAACTGAGAAGACCTCACTTGATAGCCTCATTTTATCTGATTTTTCAAGAGCAGACACCATTCACTCAGACAAATTATGTGTAGGCACACTTGGGCAATGCTGTAGCAAAAGATGAATGGATGCAGTGGATGGGTGGCCACTTGACAGCACAGTAACTCTGGGAAGAGCTCTGGCTCCACACTGTCACAATACCACCTCAGAGGCAAACCCGAAGTCGCTGCAGCACTGAAATACTGATCTACATTTAAAGCAATGTGTTGTATCACTGATAGTTGCTA
This sequence comes from Eopsaltria australis, assembly GCA_034509425.1. Classification (NCBI taxonomy): domain Eukaryota; kingdom Metazoa; phylum Chordata; class Aves; order Passeriformes; family Petroicidae; genus Eopsaltria; species Eopsaltria australis. Next base: position 129,687 of record JAVTVJ010001257.1, on the reverse strand, counting down.
GTTATTACTAATATTATGTTTATCAGGAAGGAAATATATTTGATTATATTATGTTGATATGATAACCTTTTGCAAAAGCCAGTTGTGCTCACTTGAGCTGCCTGAAGTTGATATCACACAGAGTTTATTATTTGGCATTTGGATACTCAGTAAAACAAACCACACCCAGGTGCCATCTCAATTTTTCCAGTGGGACTCCAGCTTTGACAGGAAGAAGACTAAACCTGTGTGAATAACAGTGACATCCCTTTTTGACATTGTTGTGAACATTAATAACTAAACAACATTATATTGGGCATACAAACCAGCACTTTCTCACCTGCAGGGAGAATAGATTGCCTAAAGATGATGATTCAGTAAGATAAATTTGGATCTCAACTAAAGGGCACCTCAGTAATGTAAATGGTAATGCTTCCCTCTGTGGATTTTACCTTTAAAGAGTAATTTCTCTGTCCCTCTATAGACTGAGGAATATGCATTACCATACAGCTTCTTATTGTTCCCATCAGATGCTCACTCTGAGAGCTGCCCCAGCTGGGATTGTAGGAAAACTAAATTAAATTTACATACTCAAGAATATTTTTCAGCTGTTGGCTTTTGTTTGGTTGGATTTTTTCAAGTTAACTTTCTAGAACCAAGCCAGTCAGGAAGGAAGGAAGGAAGGAAAGAAGGAAGGAGGGGTTGGTGCAGCAGCAAATCCTTTGCTTTGAAACATCCCTAATGTAGAAATCTAGACCTCAGCCCAAATGCTAATCCAGGCTTGTACTGTCCCAGTTGGGAAACTTTAGCAATATTACAGAAACCATGGTGAAAATCTTTTGAAAGGGAGAATATCTCATGCGCTGAAAAAGGCAAAGTTGCTCTGGGCTTTGAAATTATTGCTCTTTCTGCTTTTTAATATTAGAAATATCCTGGAGAATGCAGCAATTTATCTCTCTCTGCTGCTGTAAGGTGGGATATTAAAATCTATCAATCAATGTCCTGCCTGCAAATTTCTCATTTGTGAAACTCATGTCAGTTCTGTGTCCAATGAACACCTTTAATTTTCATTACTAACAATGGTAAAAAAATACATATTTCTCTTTCATGGTAATTTTGAGCATACAAAACTGCATATAAAAAGAAATACATTCTTGTATTTCCTATGTTAAAGGAAATGCCTTTTGAATTCCAGAGAAATAGTGATATTTTTTTGTTTGTTTTGAAATGGAATTGAAGTCAGGAATTGTGTTCTCTTGCAGAGCATACAGCAGAGCAAAGAGATCAGCTACTGCAGTTTTCCTTTGACATCCTTCTTGAAAAGTCAAGGTTTAACCTCCAGGATTTTATTTTTCATCTTCTGGTCCTTTGATGATGGTTTTTATAATTTACTTTCCTCTGCCAATATGGTTAAAGATTATTAATGGTGATGTTAGCAAGAGATAATATGCAGTGTTTGAGTTTGGGTGGAATTTTTTTGTCTTGGTAAGGATTCCGATAATTGTTTTAAATTTGATAATTTTTCATTTCCTGGTTCATTTGAAAACATAAGAGAAGAGCCTGAAGTGCTTTATTTTCTTTTGATTTACATGAATGTGTAGCCCTAGACACTCCTTTAAAATCAATAAGCTGAAAGAAGGACAAGTAAGGTAGAAAAGGAAATAATTAAATAATCCAGAGAGATGGATAGAAAGGCATAGTGAAGGTCTTATGTTATAAAGTTACATTTATTTTGGGCAGTTATGACTAACCCTGTGCTGAGTAATAGGATAGGAAGGAAAACAGGATTTCTCCTTGCTCTGTGGTGTTACAGTCAGCACTTACACACTTCTTGGAGATGTATAATCTGGAACTGAAAGTCAGAATTTTCAAGGATATTCTTCGAACTGAGCACTTAGTCCCAAGGGAAATTCCTGACTCTTCATTGCTTATTATATACTTGTTCAGCTCCTACCTTTCCTTGTGCAAAATCAGAGATTTTAATCTCTATTACAATTGTAATATACCCTTGATTTAATCAGCAATCATATGGATTATACAAGGACAATAACAATCTTGAAGGTGTTCAGTATTTTGGTCTTGATCTGGCAAAATCATTAAGCGGAGTCTTATCTTCAGCATGGACACAGTTTCCATGAAACAAGCATGTTGTTTCTGCACACATTTGCTCTATTGGAGTCAGCAGTAGCCTCCAAGGAAGGAAAGACAAGGGGAAGAGAGCAGGAAGCAAGCACATTTCCTGGGATCACCGTATAAAACAGCGGTCACTGTGGGTTCAGGAATTTGGGAGCCCATGTACCACCAGCCAATGCCTTGATTGCTCTCCAGCATATACAACTTTCTTTATGATTTTGGAAAGCACAACTATTTTGACAGTTTCTTCCCAGAAAGCTTTTTGCAAATCCAGACACTGAGAACAGACGGGTGCTCTCGATGCTCTCGAGTACTGGAGACATCCTCTGTTGAGACTAGAAACACTCCTACAGGAAAATTTGCTACACAGTCTACTTGCAGAAAACCAAAAAAGTCTGTCACAGTTTGAAATTATTTTTCATCATTTCACATGATTTGAAATTGTTTCAGAGTGCTGTGAAATGATTACTCAGAGCTGTCCATCTTGGCCTGACAGTAACATTCAGCTCTGTGCTGATGGAGCCAAACCTGTGAACTGCCAAGGAAGTACCAGCAGAGGAGGAAGCTGGGCTAAGGGCCTGCAGCAAAGCAACAGTGGCAAAATCAAATGTGAGTTACCTGACATGTTTCTATTCACAGATACAAGCATTTCTGACTCTGAGAGTGATGTCTCTCTACAAAGCCACGAGTGAGAATGAATAGTTTCACAGAGGTCTCAGTTGGTATAGATGAAGAGCTTCCCATGTCATGGAGCTGAGATTTTGTGGGTGTCTACTTAGGTTATTAATCTGCTGAAAAGAGAGAAGAAATCACACAAAAGGACTAAAAAAGCAAAGGAAGAATTTTTCTATATGTTTCTGGAGTATTTCATTGTATTACCTTTATGCTTCTGCTTCCAGAAGGAGATAGGATACTGCCTGGCTCTGATTTATTAAAATATGAGTATTGATCTAATATCGATACCCAACTCAAGACGGACAAAGACTCTCTAACAGGGTTGTTAAAAAGTGTATGTTTATTTCAGTGCCGGGCAGCTACATGGGATAGCTCCCTAATACGCAGAGCAAAAGCACAAAGCAATACAAAGTCTATTTATCTACAAAAGTTCTGAATATTCAAAATGCACATACACATTTATCACACTGATACCTTCCATTTCCCCGCTTTGTACAGTAATTAACTGAATAGTTATTAAGTATGTGTGGTTTGTTCTTTGAGTCGGTGGTCGCATAATTTGAAGGGGGGGCGAGAATGATGAAGTAAAACTCATCTTCCTCACTTTGACCTTTCTGCCTTTCTGGTTATTGACAATACAAATTACCTTTGGGGGACCTCCAGTCCTTTCCTTCATTCTTTTTCAATGAGAAAAAATAGTGATTGTCTACATTTCTTTAGATCTATTAATCAGTGATTTCTGTTTCTCATTATAAGCACAGCTGAGCAAATATAAAATGACAAGCAATCAGTTACTTTCACTTTAAAACTTACTTTAAACCTAATTCTTTAGCTAATAATTAATTCTTTAACTCCAGTTGGGTTTGCTTATTAAATCTATTTTAACTAATTTCAGCAATACTAACCTTTGCCTAAAATCCTAATTTTTAAAACTCTATGTTTCAGCTCTGTCAGTGAACTTTAAAAATAATTTGATTTTAATCTCTGCTACTGTCCTACCTAAAAAAATAAATGATAGACTGTCTGACAGAAGACAAAGAGTCCACAGGACTTTGAACTGCAACAATCATTACTGTATCAGTATAACAAAAGATGAAACTAGCAGCACTGAGAAACAGAGAAAATTGTGAATAGGCTGATGTGAGTATGAATTGTGCCACAGATTACAGTAAGGCTCCTAACAAAGGTACAGCAGATGAGCCACAGACCAAGGCACAGTTACCTAAAGGCAGTAGATTTGAGAAAAAATTAGCAGATGCAGCCCAGCATATCTAAGGCCTTATGGTATTTTCACAAAATGGGCTTAAATTACAAGGGAAGGATACACAACCACAACCCTCTCTTTCTTTCTTACTTTTGGGAGGTGAAAGTGTACTGCCTTATTGCACTTGCCATTTCCAAGCCTGGTTAAATAAACTCCCTCTAGTACAAAGGGTGAAGACCACAAAGACCAAAGTGATATCTCACTGTTAGCTACAATACCTGCTCCTTGCAGACGAGTAGTCAGGAGATGCTAATTCATATCTCAGTCACACATTTCAGTCCAGTAATTTGTCCATCCTGCTCTGCAGTAAACAAACCCAGAGTCTGCTGGAGTGAGCAGCTGCAGAAAAATCCAGACAGTTGTGTGCATGCAGTGATGCTTTGTGCTACAGTCTGTGCTGGACTGCTCGGGGTGGTTCTCCTGGGTGAAGCCTCTGGATTTCTGCAGAATTTATCTTGTGAATTAGATATACAATGGGAGGCCTCTGCATGTCAAACAGTTTTAAAAAGGAGTTGAAAACTCTTATTTTAATGCTTTCATTGTTTTTTTTTTTTCTTATCACCTCAAGTTTGAAGCAGGGCTCAGGGTCCAACAAAATGCATGTCAGACCAGTGGGACAGCAGAAAGGCGGGGAAAACCTATCCTATGGACATTGATGGAGGGAAATCCAGAGGGAGAGTCTTAGGAGTAACTTGAAAGTTTTCATTCATAGTCCATAGATTTAAACAGAAAAATTTTCAGGTGACAGGCAACCACTCCAGGTGTTAGGCATGCTGATGACTTACCATTTCCAGATGCATCCTGCCCTGTTCTCAGCTCTTGTAGAGGCTGAAGGTAAGACTACATCAATTTAGTAGTGAACCAGTTGCTGATATGCTGAGATTTCTCCATAACAAAACTTCACTATTCCTCTGCAGGTCATTACTATGCTATTGGTGACCTTTCAGACCATTTTTCCCCTCTATATTCTAGGTGGAACAAAATCAGGGAGACCCTGAGAAGGATCATAAACTTCTTTCCTGTGTGTTTGTCCTAGACCAGGGCAGAGTGAACTCATAAGCACCTTTAAATTGCTCCAAGATGAGCACAGTGGCAGCTTGTTTTTTCCAAAGTTAGCTGTGCTGAGTTGCTCTTTTTTCTCTAACAGAAAAAAGTGTTGCTCATTGTCAGTGTTGTTCATTGTTACTGGTACAAAAGCTCATCTCAGGGCTCTGGGAGCTTTTGCAATGTTATCACAATTTTTCATGTAACTGGTATTTGGTTGCATAAGGTAGAACTACAGTAGGAGCAGTGAAGTTTTTAAAGCACAGAGTACTCTGGTATTTGGGCTCTTTTGACCTCTTTTACACAGTGTAGTCTTACCTAATGGAGTTTTTCTGGGTGCTCAAATATGAGTATTTTGTATTTAAGAAATAAAGGAAGAACATTTCATTTAAACTGAATATGTGGGCTGGTACCTGAGCTGAGAAATAAATCATTTTATTATTGTTGTCATTCTCCTTAGACCCAGGAGATTCAGCATGTAAGCTGTATTTTAAAAGTTAACACATTTTCATACAGAAATATAAGGTAAGATGTTTAAACAACTTTAACACAAAGGACTGTATAGAAGTATTATTCAAAGCATTATTGATGGAAAAATTATCATTGCCCCAGAAATAGCTCCTTGGAAAATATTTTTCCCTCCTCTGGAAGCATGGATATTGAACATCTTTTATCATAATCAGTGGTGTTTTTCACCATTTTGGTGAGGAACAATCACCTTAAATTCTGAATGATCCAATTCTTGTGCTTGTTTCTCATATCAGTCCGGCATAATTACTTGCAGAGTGATGAAAACACAGCTTTGTGTAGTTATTGTCCCTGAAGTAATTGCTATTTAGCCTGGGATATAAAATTTAAATCACATCCTTTCTCACATAGACAACCTCACCCACAATAAGAGACTCTGCAATCACAAGTGAAATTTGATGGTTAGTCAGAGGAACCAAGCCTCCAACTTCAGCTTTGTGGCTCATCTCCATTTCCCAAAACCATTCTAAATACAGAAAAAGGTGTCAAGTTACCAACATGCTGAAAACAGAAGCCCTCAAAGCTCCAGGTCAAAAGAAGCTACAAACTCAGTCAAGTGGCCTCGTGACTTCCCTTCCAGCCTAGACTAACATGGCCTAGCTATCTGAAGACAATGAGAGTTGGGTTTCCTAATACTGCTGGTTTTGTGACTACACTGGGACAGTAGCATAATTTATAAAATTGAAGCTGTGTGCAGTAGTGGGAGACAATTTTTTTAAATAAAGTGCTTAATAGGGCCAGTGGAGTGATGGAATTATAGCTGGCACAGTTTCTTGCAAGTGTTTACTTTTACAAGCCAAGTGTTTTTGTTAAGACAAATTGTGTCAAGCAGCATGTTCAGCCCACGTACTTGTCTATTCCCTAAGGATGCGAGGGCTGACCTTGATATCCAAATGAGATCATAAGAAAATTTCCATCTCTCCACTATCCTGCTGCTTTTAAGTAGTGAAGAAGAGAAAAAGGGACACCACAGAGTTCCCAAAAAGTGGGGCCTATGTGGCTTTGACTTGGGCCAGCAAAGGCCCAATGTGCAGACCTGAAGATCCCTCTGTGTGCAGCCTGGGTTGTCTGGATAGTGCAGCTGGAGCTGGTTTGCCAGCAACCCCCCTGGGAGTTGAGGGACACACAGAGTGAAGTCAAAGATGGCCATAAGGGACTCAGAGCTTTCAACAGTAACATGAGATTGCCAAGGACATAGCTCTGGATGACACACCTAGGGTTATTTTAGCAAATGAGTGTTTGCACTGCAATGTGGATGCACACAAAGATACAGCAGCCTCAAGAAAAACAGCGTAACTTGATTATAGCATTGTGGATAAGATAGGTGTTATTGAATTGTATAGCTGCATGAGTCACAAGGTAAACTGTCCCATATTGCTTATAAAACAGTTTCAACTTCATAATCAAGGAGAAACACTTTTCCCATTTCCTATTCTCATTCTAACATAATTTGTATGGTAATAGAGCACCGAGGCCTCAATCAGGAAAGCAACCACACTCTACCAAGCGCTGAACAATTCAGGGATTGTTACGATGCAATGTTTGTAACAGCTCTTCCCTGAGCACAATTTTATGGGCAGTGAAATGCTACAATTAGGACATAGACCCTATCAAATAAAACCCAAGTGGAGAGAAAACAGCCTAAATGTATTTTCATCAAAAGTACAGGAAGCAATAGGCTTCTCTTAAAACTTGCCTCACAAAAAGTAGGCACCAGCAAAATGAATCTGTTGTCTGTGTGATGAAGCCGTCCAGCACGTTTTTTGGGATAATAAACTAGCACTCCTCAGTGCAAATCATAACATATTCTTATGTGCAATAGCACAGGCACAGCTGAACTGAAGAATGGCTCAATTGAGAAGAATTGAGAAAGAATTGGCTCTTCCCAGCCTCTTCTCTTGTTTTGGAAATCAGTTTAGAGACTTATTGATTTTCCTGGGCTACAGGCAGGTTGCAGGCAGAGAGATTTCCCCACTGTTCTTTGTTTGGCTGGTTTTTAATTATATCTTTTTGCCTTTCCTTCCTCTTTCTTCAGCACCTCCAGGGCTGCTTGGGCAGAGGGAGGGAAGCAGCATCCTGAGACATTTCTTACCAAGGAAGGGCCATGTCCTGGAATTTGGGTTGGATGGTTACATGCAGAAGTTGCTCCTCTGTGTGTGGGTTGCTATTTTTCTTTCTTTATGACAGCCAGACTGTTTTAATCTTTTCAATAGTAATGATGTGTGCAAGGAATGATTTTTTTGTCTATTGAAGCAGCTGGACCATAGTTGCAAGGAGAGGGTGAAGGAAATGCCTTTTTTATATAGTTCTTGATATAATTTCTGTGGTAATAACACTCAGATTGCTATGTTTGACAAAGGACATATATATATACATATTTATATGGGGGGAAAAACACAAGCAGGGCAGGAAAGGTGGCTAAGGAGAGTGATGAATTTAAAATGCCTGGCTTAGTCTGAGAGGGTTGGAACAGGTAACACAGAAATTGCAGCCTTGACTGATTTCTTCCCTGGATACCTGACATGAGAAAGAGTGTTGGCTACAGCCCAGTTGATGGGACCAGTTCACAGTTTGACTGCAAGCCAAAAAAGCCTGTTAGGTTTCTGTGCTCCATTTGGTTTGTTGCCACAAACAGAGAATACAGCAGCCAGCAAAGACCCAGCAATGCTGACCTCCCCTCTGCAGCTGTTTTATGGCTGCATCAGCAGATGGGGACTTTTTGGTGTAAATGTAGAGAGCTACTGGAACTATGGAATAATATTTTCACTGTTTTGTTACACAAGCATATTTGGAGGCATATGGGGGACATGATCTGGTTATACCTGTGTCTGTGATCTATTAATTTATGCAACACCTGCTGAAGTGAAGGGTGAGATTAGTTTTGCTTAGGTCTAAATGCCTGCTAGGTATTCCCCCTGGACTCTTTTCATGCTTGCTGGACAGAATGTGTTGTTTTTAGGGAGACAGTCTTGATCTCAAGTGTCCCCTTGAGTTTAAGTGAATTAGTCGGTGTCTTTTTCTCTCCCTTAACCTCTCAGGGTGGTTAGATAAAGAGCCCAGACATGAGTGTCTATGCTGTAAACAACTTAAATGAGATCCCACAAAAGATGTCTGGACCTGACAGAACCACGATGCATCCATAAGGGTCACTCCTGCAGTTAGAGGTAGCCTTGTCTCCCTTGATTCTAGGTGGAATGGTTACAAGGAGTACTTTTTAGGAAGATTTTTCCAGGATCATGGAAACAATACCTACCAAAAAAAAAAAGTAGGAGTTTAATGGGCAATGCTTTCTAATTGCTAGAATAATTCTAAAACTAATGTGCCTTGGCTTGCTATCTTCTCAGTTTGTTTTTTTTCCCCTGCAACAAGTCTTTATTCAGATCTTCTGTCACTGTAAAGTCAGAATGTCAACATTTTGTTTACAGAACTGAAGACATTTTAAGGAGAAAAAGAAACCCACTAACACTCAGAATATAGTTAAATCTCCTGATTCAGCTTGGTTTTATATCTTTTGTGGAGGGGGAATATGGAGAGAGCATCTGTGCTGGACTCACATACTAGTTCATGCAAAAAATAATATTTCTCCAGGTTACCACCTAAAAGAGATACTATTCCAGTGTCTTCATTTCCATCTTTAAAGGGACATTTTGTTCCCTTTTGATTGCAAATGTATTTCAGAGATGCTTCAACTTTCTTTCTGCCCTTGTTACTTCCCTAATCACAAGATCTTGTGATCTTTTAGGCAGCTGCAAGACATACAGGGCAGGAGTAATGAGATATCTTCATGCTTATCTCAGAATGAATCTCTTATTAATAAAGGAGGATGTCAGAATTCCAGGTTTTATATGTTGTTCGAAATATCTTTTACAGAAAGTAAGTCTAATTCCGATTATAAGCTTACATCAAAACATCTTCAAACTGTGTATAATAAGGCATTTTTTCCCTCACCAGCAGTTCCTTGTTGCAGATCAGAAAGGCTTCATGAGGCCAATGTGGGACACGTTAGTGTACACTGCTCTTCTGGATTCATCACACCACACACAACAGGGCCAAGTCCTGTATTAGTTAATTTGCAAAAAAACCCACACATTCCATTCAGGCTTGAAAAAGTGCCTGACAAAATGAAGTCCCATAATGTTCAGAATGCAATTTCATTCTGTATCTGTCTGCAAAGGTTTTTCCCCTTTCCCTGAGGTGAAGGGAAAGAGCTGCACAATTGTAACAATCACTTTATTTCTAATTCAGCATTTCAATTGCTGGTTTTTGTCCACCTTACAAATGGTGTCAATGGGGTCACCTGTGTTTGATCATTAGAGGGAATGCATGTCCTTATCTGCCTCCCACACTCGACTAGAAGTGTAGGCCTCTTCATCAGGCTGGAAGTGATTAATTCAGTAGGAGCATCCTTTTCTTGATGTCAAGGAAAGAAAGGTCAGTGCCAGCAATTGCTGATTAAGTTTAGCGAGTGAGGAAAGAAGATTAGCAGTATTGAGCTTTGTCACCTCTTGCTTTTTGGTTCATCTTCAGTGAATGAAAAATCATCTGTGCCTGATTAGAATTCATGTCTGTCAGAACATATTTCAAAGAGACAGTAACTTCTACATGGCTTAGGTTGAGGTAAGTCTGCAAGATTCACCTCTCTTTACAGACAGTTCAGCAAAGAGAAATGAACATTGATGAGATGAAGATTATTGGTTCAGAGAAATTCAATGAGAAACTTTTCCTGGAGTTTAACTGCAGTCAAGGATTCTTAAGGATGCTGTGGGTTTTGACTGCCACTTCTCTACTACCTTCCATGAATAGCATATGAAAGTGGTACAGAGAAAGCCTTCTTTAAGGATAGACAGAAGTCCAGACTTCTTAAAATTTAATTTGATTTTGCCATTACCAGGGAGGTAAGCCCTGGTTATTTTATTCAGGATATAGCCACACATTTTTTGAGGAATGTGAGAAGTCAACTATATCCCTTAAAGAAATAGTTTATTAGGATGGAGGAGGGGAAAATATCAGCTATATTAAGCCTGCAAAAGTCAAGCTCATTTCTCATGATCAGTTGTATAAGAGTAAATTTCAGCACAATATTTCTAGGGCAAATGTGATATATAGGAAGAGTGGGAATGGAAGCCAGACTATCTAAAATAATCTGCCTGATACTCAAGGGATTTAATAGCAAATGGCACAGCATGAGAGACTGTTGCTGTCATGTTATTGCACCTTACTTTTGTTAGGTATTGACTGATTGCAGTCAGTGCATTGACCCCGAAGAACAGAGAAACTGGAAAAGAGAGGCAGCATTCTGCTTTTCTTAAAAGAGATCTCATTTTCCATCCATAGGCTCTAGAAATGTGAACAACAAAAGAAAAAGAGAAAATTGAAAAGAGCAAGACAACATCTTAGTTCAAGTTCCATGTGTAACATGTTAGTTATTTGTACAGTTTTACTTACAGCAATTGTAAAGTGCTGAGAACAAATCCCAGAGGATGAACTCCAAAGTATTCCTTATGGAATTCTTAACCTGATTTAGAAGTGCTGCAATATCTCACAAACCATACATGTGAGAGTGAATAATATGTATATAATGTTAAATGGGAAATAGATATTTCAGTGATCTGAGACAGACACTTCTTCCAAGGAAGTCTACAGCTCCGGTGACACCATGGTGGTTACTCTAATGTAGCCATCACATCTCTCATCTTACAGGAGCTGTTGATGTGATTCCCTTTCATCAGGCAGGAAAAAGTAGTCATGTGTCCTAAGGCAAGAAGGAAGGAAAGATACTGAGTACTACTCACATACCATAAAATCATCTGGAAGGTATGTGCCAGGACTACTGTTAGTGTCATCATGATTTTAGCTTGGAGCATTTCCCTGTGCTCCTTGGAACCTGCAAACAGAGCAGAGGTGGGAGCATCTGGCTACTTCTGCTGACAGTCAAAGCCTGTTTGACCAGCCCTAGGCCCAAGTGATGTGACCCAAGCAGGAATAACAGAACAACATCTGAGAAGTTTGGAAACTAGACTCAGACAAAAGTTTCTGGGAGCTAAAACTCTGGAGAAATAATTCCTTTTGTTTTAGCAATTTTTTTACTCCTTTCCCCTGCCTGGGACTGTACTGTTCCACTTTATATCAGTTTCTCTTCCCTGTGCATATTATAATTCACTTTTCACAGACACATACCTCAGGTAACCAGGTAGAATGAGTCACTATTCACCATTGGCCACATCCAAATGTCTGATTCCATCTGTCATTAAACAACAGCTATGAACAGGAGAGCTGCATGAACATTACCATAAGGCCTGAAAGGAATTTCTTTCTCTTGGCAACACAAAAAAGGAAGAACTTCATACTGCATTGTAGAAATCTCTACCTTTGGAAGCCCACAAGGTCAAAGGTACATGCAGATTACAGAAACAATGAGACAAATTCACAGAAGAATACTCCCATCAGTCTTTCCCTGTTCCTTCTCTCTGCTCTCTGCCTTGGCAAGAACATTGGGCTTCACTCTGAGAAGTCAAAAATACTTCCTTTCAGAGAACAACAGCAAAAGAGCAAGCAATTCTTGTCCTGAATGGCTCTCAACACTCAGCTGTCTGTGAAAGGATGTGCAACCCTTCACAAGATTGCAATTACATTACCTTAGAATTTCTGCTTTGAAATAGACACAGCATTTTTAAAGCCAAACCCAAACTTTTGAGCAGTATCTTTGAAAGTAATCAGAAAATTAACAGTGTAACACTGTGTTTCCTTAACTAAAGTTTTGTAATTCTCCGGAGTCCATTTTTCCAAAATGACTTATTTATCTGCTTTGAGCTGAGAATGTGTACAAGACGTAGCAGGGTGGTGGCCTGATGGGAATGCTGATCTCTCAGAAAGCTAACAAGAGTATTTGTATCTGCCTGTCTCCATGAATTATGCAGTGATTTTCAGTTATTCCCCTCTGAGGGCCAGTGGCTACCAGCTCCTGTGTTTTACTGCACATGGAATCTCACTTGCATCCTCTGGAAAGCTTTCTTACCTAGATAGCTCTGTTGACAAAGGTCCCATTTTGGGATTCCACATTGGTTTCAAGGAGATATTCCATATTTAAATTCAGTGTTTACTAGTGCTAAAGCAGCTAGTAAAATGAGGCTTAAAGAGAAAAAGCCTACCCACTCCATCATAATTTTTTGTTGATTCCACTCCTCTACTGGTGCCCCTAGAGATACTATCTCAGCACTGCTATCAGGATAATTCCTTGCTTTCTTAGGCAGGTCATATGGACTCTCCAATGTGTGCAGTTACCAAAATGGCAAAGTGAAAGGGAAGTAGAGCAGAGAGAAACTTCAAACATCAACCATTTCCTTGTTTTTCTAGTCTAGAAATGTCTGGTTTCAGAGACTGTTTCTGTGAGGCAGACAAGAAGCCGGCACAGGAAGTTGTGATTGTGGTTGGTTCACCCACAGGATGAGGAAATACACATCAGCCAACATACCTTACTCTCCTTTCTCTGACAGTCTGACAACATTCTTTTACAGTAAACCCAAAACCAATACTGAGGAATGTTTTGTCTCTGAAGTCTTCCTGTTCTTGAAAATAGACCCACTGGGACTGGAAGCTGTACCTGTGGTTTTTGTAACCCTTAGGTGCTCTCTCCTGGAATTTGCTCCTAGGACATACTTCCACAAACTCCTCACACTCATGATTTACCCCATGTGGTAGTTTGAAAGTAAATTAGTGAGAGACTTAAAGTCAAAACTACAATTTAATAGAAAAATGCAATAGTACAAAAACACTGACAGAGTCAGAATACAACCTGACACCCTGTCAGTCAGGGTGTTGGTAGTAGTCCACTTAGAAGGTGGCTGCAGTCCTCGGGGAGTGATAGATGTAGTTCTGTTGAAGCAGTGATCCTGTGAAAGGTGTCGTTCTCCTCTGAAGGTCCAGTGGTGGTGTAGAAGGGTCTGGTCTTCCTCTGGGAATCCAGTAGAAAGCTGACTTGAGGTGTTTCAAATCCTAGTTTATATGCAGATAGGGATACATTGGTTCCTCCCCCTGGGCGGGGCATCTCACAATGGGATGATGGAGTTTATCAGTGGGACTCAATGGGCCATTAACTGCAGCCATTAGGGATGAGCAAAGTAAAGTGCCCCACCTGGCTCTAACGACTGGCCCATTAGAAAACGTTCTGCGGCCATCAGGGATGAGCCAGGAACACTGCCCCACCCGGCCCCAACATCCCATGAAGATGGTGATAGAATACATACCAGTGTAACCTAAGACACCTCACTATGACAAAGCCTGCCCAGTTGTGAATAGAAGTATAGAAATAAACAAGTTTTATTTACCTGGGAGCCAGTCAGGAAAGAGGCAATTTTAAATAAGTTTGAGCTCTCTAAAACCTATGTGGTCTGGCTAAGAAAACATTTCCATTGATAATTCCATGTACATATGATATTTTTCCTGGCAGTTCTTTGCCTTTCTAATCCTTTTCTGCAGTGGTAAAAAGCATTTGATTTGCTACTTATTTCAGGAGTTTGGTACATATGCAAAGAGAATAGGATGTAAATCAGCACAGGATGCTGTTTTTCCAGATGAATAGCCCAATGTAAATGTAAGGAACTAATATAATATTTGCTAATCTAGTTCATTTATGTGATAAATCATCTTGGACCCTACAATTTTATTTTAAAGACTAAAGAAACCCACCACTTTGAAGATGAATTTTCATTTGATTCCACTTCTTTCACAAATAAGTTTCATTTAAAAGAATCTCATGAAGAAGTTTCTAGTTTGAGCCCATCCAGCTGTAGACTCCTTGTCATGCAAAGTTTTAGGTAACAGTAAAACATAATTTTCCATTACTGCTACACTTATACCTAGTTTGACTTCCAGTACAAGCTTTAAAGCAAGTGCCAAGCAATTTATGGGGGTGACACAAACAGTACAATGAACCTTAAGTTAGATGTTCTATATCAGCTGCTAACAGCATCCATCCATTTTTTATCTCAGAAATTATGTAGGTAAAATATTTCATGTGTTTAAGAAGCTTTTAGTAGGCCTATCCAGCATTTATAGGGAATAAAAAAAACAGTAAATTTAAAATAGAAGAAAAAATAGCATCCTATGAAAACAAAACTTGCTTAACATTTTAACTGCTTAAAGGATTTTTTTCCTTTCCAGTGGTTTTACATTCCACAGGCTATGGAGTTTTTTAAACAGGAAAGGAACAGATTTTCTTGGACTTTCTGGCAACTCCCTCAAAGTGAATTCAAACATAACTTAAATCTCTGAACACTTCTGTGTTGCCAGCCAGATAAATAAGCACTGCAGCAGGATGCAACACCTGCAGATGTATTCTCCCGAGTTTGTGGCTTTCTTCCACGGAAAAAACATAGTGAAATTGCTTCTGCAGGTGTCCCACAGAATTCCTGCCTTGCCTGTGGAAAACACTTGTCCTGGGTTAGGCCAGAGGGGTCAAAATCTAGGAAGTGATCTGTGCTGCAGGAATGCAGGAAGGAATACAACTTCCTTCCTGCGAGAGAGAGAGCCAATAATCAGGTAGTTTTAAGAATTGATAGGTAAGTAAACCAATTAAAAAGTTGGTCCGCCTTCAAGGAAAAAAACCATATATAAGCAGACTCTCTGATGCTCTTCCTCTTTGGACCTGCTGCTGCTGTGTAGAGAGGAGCAGCTCCTGCTTCTCTCGCTGGTAAGGCCCAAGCGCTTCCCCCCCCCCTCCGCCCCCAAAGGAGGGATGGGGGGGGGAAGGGAGGTTTTACGGCAGCCGTGCCGCTGCAGCCGGGCAGGCATGGGGGAGGAAACGATTGGAATTTTCAGCAAATCCAGCTCAGCCGGTGTGTCAGCTACACAAGAGGGAGAGCCGGGCCAGGCAAGGACCGGGCCGGACTCCATCCAGCTCGGGCCAGGCCCTGCCCTGTCACCCCGGGCCCAGATGGCCCCACCAGACCGAGCCAGTTTGGCAGAGCCAGGCAGAGACTCTTGAGAGCGTCTGGCATCCAGCTCGGACCTGTTCAAGCAGCCCGGCAAAGAGCACGTGATCCTCACACTGCCAGAGAGAGAGAGAGACAGAGATTAACTCTCTCCATGCCTGGACTAAACTCACAGACATCCATCCTTCCTCGCAGAGAGAGGAACGAGTGAGGACATCTACACAGTGCAGCGCAGAGACTTTACAGTCAGTGAAGAAAGCAGAACTGATACTAAAAAGGGGGTGCATGGGAAGTTGCTTCAAGAGTGAAGCTGAAAACTCTTTTGGAGAACCATGGTTGGGAACTGAGCTAATAAATTCTCTGTAATATATGAAGATATAGTCCAAAGGGGGATGTGAGGTTCTTATTGCAGCCAATGAACTGAAATACCTAAGTACAGACAAGTAAGTGTTGAAAAAGTACAGCCTGATGAGAAACTAGAACTAAGAGAGAGGAGAGGCTGTGACTCAGAGCCCTGGTCCTGGGGAGAATGCTAGAGAACCTGAGTTGTCAAGAAAACCTGTGCTGCTAAGCACAGAAGAAAAAATTTTTCTTTGTTGCTGCAATTGAACTAAGCATCCTTAAAACAAGTACCCTGTGGACTGTTCATAACCCACCATAGTAGCTGTGAGAAGGCCACTAGTGTGAAAAAGATCCACCATTAAGCTAGACTTTGCTCCGGGCGGCGGTTAATGGTGAAGCAAAAGACCCATAAAAACTGTATTTTTTTCTTACAGAAGATCCATGGTGTAAGCAAAAGAAACTTCTCTCCCTAAATGAACTAGAACAAAAGCTGTTTCTAAAGTAGTAAACTGACTGCAAGTCAAAGTGTTGTCTTTTGTATGTTGTCAGAGAGAATGAAATAGAGAGTGGGGAAAGAGGGGTAGTCTGAAGAGTTTGTTCTAGTTTTTTTCTTGAAGTTTTTTTTTCTTTTTTCCCTTTGTCTTAGATATATTAATAAAACTTCTTTGTACTTTATAAAGTTTGAGCCTGCTTTGCCTACTCCTAATCCTTATCTCACAACAAGCAATCAAGTAAATTTAATTAAGTGTGCTAGCATTTAGCCACAAACCTGAATAAGCGAACTAAAACCACGACAACACTCCACAGCCCAGGTTCAGACCACTGCTGTGGGCAGGACTGCAATGGTTTTGTTAGGGTAAAACAGTGTCAGTCAGTACAACCAACAAGGCAGGAGGAATATTCACCTCCCTACTGCCCCACTTGTTATCTGGGCACATAACAAGGCTCCAGACATAAAGGACAGCACCAAGTATCTTGATCATTCATAGCCTGGGTTACAAGCAGCCTTTTCCTTGGGATGGTGAGCAATTAAATAAAATTAGGGCTGTGAGGGACCTCAGTCTAATAACCAGTTTATTCATCTGCCCTAAGGCAGGATCTACTGGACTGCCCCCAAAATGACAGATGTTTATCTAGCTCTAATGTATTATCAAAAGCTATCGGTAACAGGCACACAACAACAACCAGACATTCCTATGTTTTGCTGTACTTTTAGCTGCAATTATTACCAGTGCATTTTTCGGGAAGCTTTATCACCATCTTTCTCAGTGCAATCAAAGTTAAATTTAAACAATCTTGTTGAGAAATCCCACTCATTGTCAGGAAACATAATTTCATTTCCCTCTTATCACTTCTGGAAAATTTTAACTCTATTTCAGTAGGGCATGGAGATAACAGGAGGTTCTGATGGGCTCCTCAGTGGTCCATTTTTTTCTTGTTTGGAAAGATATTTGCCTTAAAAAGTATCAGAAGAAGTAGGCTGCCACTCTAAGTTAATAATCTCAGTTATTTACTGATAAATGTAGGGGATTCATAGGAACAATACTTGTTTCCTAACTGCTTTCTGGATATCTTCCACCTGGAGTCCAAAGGGTAGCCACCCTTGCTGGGGGGGATCTATTTGTTCATTAGTACAAAATCTTTCTTACCTAAATAGTAGAAGTGGGGAGAAAATTAAGGTGGTGTTTGGGTTAACCATGCAATGAAGGTGTGTTTAGTGCAATCTCTCACATTACTGTACTTTATGAAAACCATTCAAATGAATGAACACTTTAAAGTAATAATCTTGGTTTATATCTGCTTTTATATCATATATCTTCTATAATTCATTAATTTCTCCCTATAACAAACCTATAATATTTGACTTTATAACTGTATAACCCTATAAAATGTGGCTTTATAAAAGGAGACAGAAGACAATAATCAACACAAACTAGACAATTCCAGGGGACAGTGATCCCACCCTGTGACTGTGGTGCTTTGCAGAGGCAATACATGAATCAATGCCTTCCTGCAGGCTGTAATTCAAAAAGAAGTACCAAAGCATGTCTGAGAACAGTGCACTTTGTTTCCCTTCAAACATTCCTTTGCAATTAAATACATTATTATTTTAGGCATCTACCTCTTGCACTGGGAAAGTTGTTGATTCCCACTGCAGAGATAAGGAGGAACATAGAGATGGGAAATCAAGCAAAAATATTACCTGCTGGGGTCTTCTATGGCCAATAAAGTAATTAATAGCACAGCTGTTTGCAACCAGTTGGAACTAGTTTGCAGTGACCCCTGCAATCAGAAGTAGAGACAAGGAAGGCAGGAAAGGGAGAGAAACTAGAGGTTTTCAGCTGTCAGAGGAAAATAAATTGGCTGGCTCTACCCCTTTCCACTAAGCTGTCGAGTAAGTACATCTTATGCTTCCCAGTCTGCCATGCAGGCTGCAGGAAAAGAATGGTTTGGGGACTTTCCATTTTCCCTCATCAAAATCTTAATCTTTGAATAATATGCTTGCTGCAAAAGCCATGAGAAGGGAACAGAGAAAACAGCTGGTTAGAGACCGAGGCTGTTGGAAACCACCTGCTTGAAAACGTGCAGGCACATACTTCCTCATTTTTTATTCATGTGAAAGAAACATTCATTGACACTGGATCTTTAGGCTGACACATCCTGTGATTAGTCTCCTGGGCTAAAAGGGTAAGGGAGTCAAATTGTTATTTAGCACTGAACATGGTGAGTAAATCTTGCATTTTGAGAAGGAAAACATGGTTGAAACAGTAAAGTTTTGGGGATATAATCCTAATTAGAGCAATCAAGTGATGGCAACCAGTGAAAACCACAATTCTTTACAAAAGCCTGGTAAGAACTTTCCTTGAGCTAGGATCAAGCCAATACACCAAGGTGGTGTCTGCCATGCGGTGTGCTGCCTTCCAGGAGCTTACTCTGGAAGGCAAATAACTGATCACTGGAATCATAGAATGAATGGAAAAGGACTTATTTAATGGTATGAGAAACACAGCACAAGTACAAAAGCAGTATCTTGTTCACTTAAGTAAACACTTATAAAGAACACTTTTCAGTATGAAAGCAAAGCTTTCCATGGAACAGCAAGAGTTGAGTGGGTTAGGAGAGATCAAAGGTAAGGGTGACATCCAGTTGTGACAGCAGGCAGTGTGTACTTTTTCCTAGGAATTGAACTGGAACTAGCATTTCCTTCAGTGCATCACAGAATGAGCCATAAATTCATTTCTAAAATCATCTGAGCATTTGAATTTGAGTATCTTTGGCTTCAACTGAAAGAGACTTGAAGAGGAAGAAAACTAATAGCAAGGATGTTCAGTCTGCTGGATGAGTTATTTCCACCTTGAGGTTCATACTAATTTTGTCTGCTTTGCTACCCTTTCTACCAATCCTGCTAGATTTAAAAAATACCCAACACAGTAACAATACAGTCCTTTCCATTGTGGACTTTGGCATATGACAATTCTCCCTAGAGACAGCTGTGAGATGTGGAATTTCTGAGCTCAGCACATGCCTGGGGAGAGGCAGAGGAATGTCTGTCCTCAGTGGTGACCAAAAGGAGGTGAAAAAAGAGGGAATGCTGACTGTGACTTGAAGTGTGGACTTTTTCTGCCCTCCAGAAAAAAAGCCTAAAACTTTCTTTACTTATTCTATTACTATTATTGTGAAGATGTGAAGAAAGATGATAAAAATGTAACCTGGTTTTCTTCACAAAGAAAACACTTCTAGTCTAAGAGATAGAATTTTTATAGTTTTTAGAGAAAAAAAAAGCGAAAACTGTTATAATCCGATTCCTACCATCTCTCTCTTCTGTAACAGTTTTTGTTGAGGCTGAAACAAGTACATCCTTACAAAAATCTCTGTGCTCTTCATTTTAATATTTCTGGTTTACAGGGTATCCACTCCAATCAACAAATAAATCATTCCAATGATCAATGGTTCCCACTGTTAGAGTGCTATTCTCATCAAATTCTTGTTTCCACAATGAAATCTTAATATATGGTGTGACAGTTTGGAAATATTTGGAGATATCTGCAATACTGTCATAGTGACATTGGCTGATATTCATTATGCTCCTGACTGGAAGAAATCTAAGAGAGAAACGAGTAAGAACTTTCTGTAAGTCACTATGAACCAAAGCTCAAAAAGGTTCCAGGAAAAAAAAGTGAAATGCTGATGATTAACTAACAAATCAAAGTGACATTCCAGTTTAGCTTTATCAGAACAAAATAACTGATGCTGGAGTCCTCCCGTGACTCTGGGTACCCATCATCAATCTAAGAAAAAAGGAGCCTACCAGCCTCAGGAACAGCAGCTCAAAGCCAAGGGGTACAAGTCTCCTTGCCCTAAAGTTGGCTGTTCAGGGAACGTGTCCTACCTTCCTTGACATGCTGAATATCTGGATAGCTGACCACTCACAGCACCTGAGCTAGGCTAGAGGGAGCAATGAAATAGTTCCTGTTTTGCTTTCAGAAATAGGTAAAACTAAAGAGCATCTGTCTGTTAAACTACAAGAAAAAGGATTTGAGTGACAGTGAAAAGACTGAAAGGCAACAGAAGCTGGTGTATGTGCATCACTTTTCATGTCAAGTAGCCTTGTTGTATATCTAAATAAGCATTTAGGGTCCAAATTTCAGATTAATTTTTAAAAATAAATAAATTACTAAGTATGTAATCTAATGGTCATATCATGAACTGTCTCATAACTATTCCATAAAGGGAAATCTTAGTAAAAATCCCCAGGCCATTATATTAAACTTTTGTCTATATTGTGTTAGATTTTGCAGTTCAGGAAAAAAAAAAAAAACAAAACATGGTGAGAGGTTGGAACTAGATGTTTAAGATGCCTTCCAACCTACACTATTCTGTGATTCTATGATGATTCTATGAAAAACAACAGTTGAAAACATGATCAAAGTATCATATATCAAGACACAGGACATTAGAGGACAAAAAACCCCTCAACTTATTGTTATAGAATACATGAAAAAAAAGAAAAAAGACACTGTGACCTGACTCATGCCTGTCAGGGGTGGGACAGAGCAAACAACACCCCAGGGTGATTATATATTTAATCTTTTGTGACTGGACATATTGCTAAGCTACAAAAGAACATCAGAGATTTTCAGAAGCATCTAATGGCCCTAAAAGTATCCATGAGTTTCATATAATGGAGACATTCTTCACCAGGAAGAACTGCCTCAGTTTAATAAATCAATACTGGATGACTTGGAGCAAATTGAGAAAGTGAACCAGTGAAAAACCACCCAGATCAGATGATATTTATTCAGGAGCTTAAAGCACTTCAGCTGTGGAGCTGCCATGGCATGTGATCTATAGTTTAGCACTGACAAAATGCTAGAGGACTGAAAGGTGGCAGTATGACGCCAACCTTAAACAAGAGCTCCCTGCCACTGGTGAAAATCACAGAAAAAATTTCCCACCAAAGAAGAGAACGAATAATAAATATGATCTGTATGATCTATGTATCCCCATTAATTTTGTCCAGGGAAGACACCCATGTCATCCATTACATGGACGCAATCAATGCTCAAGTGATGAATTTGCCATCTTACAAAAAAGGTGGCAACAGTGCTCCTTACTGAAAGCTCTTCAGTCCTCTCAGTTTGGAAGGAAGGATTCCCTCAAGGACTGATAATGGTTTAAGAAGTAGGAAAGAGAACACTGAACTAAACACAGTCAGTTTTCCCAATGGAAAGGTAGTTATCATGATCCTCCCAGGGTCAGTGCTGGGATCTTTACTCTTTAACCTATCAATAAATGACATGAAACAGGATAAAAGATGACATGACAGAGTTTTCAGGTGATACAATGATTTCTGGATACCGAGATCATGTGTGGCCTTCAGCTCTGGCTACCTTGAACTGCTGCAGAAGGATTGCATGATGTTGATTGACCAAGCAATAAAATGGACAATAAAAGTCAAGAACAATGAATGTAAAGTAATGCACATGTGCAAAAACTAAAACAACCCCCCACAACACCCATACAGGCTTTATCACAAATTGTAAATGAGATATTTTAATTTAGGACAGAGCTTTTCCACCCACTGTATATGCTGCTCTGGGAAGACCAGCTGGATTTTCCAGTAGGTGTCAAACAGGCAAAAATAGAAGGTTTAGCCAAATAAATGCCTCATTGCTGACACAACTTGGAAGCCTTACTCCCCCCTAGTCCCCCCTTCTTAGTTCTTTCCTTCATTCCAATCCAGCCTTCCCTGCTCTTTCCTCCCACATCCACCGATCCCAAGTGCGTGACCCCTCTGTCTGGCGCTGTGACCTGACAGATCAGGAGGCAAGCCAGCTTGACTCACCACAGACAAAAGCACTTCTTTTTGTTGTTATTTAAGTGACCTTTTTGCCACTTCAGCAAATTGGCTTACTGTGTGTCTGGAGCAATGCACAGGCAATCTGGGGTTTATGCAGCCAGGAGCTGGGGGTACAGAAGCTGACAAGAAGGGCAGGACCTTTCCCTCTTGGCAGCAGCGAGCTTTTATCTTGGCTTAAGCTGTATTATGAAATCATAAGATGGTGCTCATTTCTAAGCATCTGCTACTGGCCCTGGACAGCAAATTACCTAAATTAATCTTTATTCTAATCCTACACTGAAATAATTACACTCAATGAATCAGTCTTGGAAAGCAATATGGATAGTTACCTTCAAGCAGTGGAGATAATTCAGTGAACAATGTCCCAGAAATTCGATAGCCTTCTCCCATTAAGTCATCATTAAGTTCTCCCAGCTCCTCTCCCTGTTTAACAAATCATGAGGAAACTTAACTACAGAAGTCTATTATAAACTTTATATATTTGCACAGGTATTTTTGAATCTCACAATTTTTTCCTTGCTTTAAGGTGGAATACATCCATCTTTATTGGGTTTTTCTTTTTCTAAGCACAGAAATAAACATGTTGCTATATTCCCAGCAGAAATATTATAGCTGAACTCATACAGACATTTTGGAAATGATTTCACCATTATTGTGAAGTCCCATGTGTTGCAAAACTTGTCAGAGTGAAATGCTTTAGGGATTAATTACAGGCTCTGAGTCATACTTTTATAAAAAGCTACCACAAAATGGCATCCAAAGAGCACTCAGAGATGAAACCATTTTAAGTTTTGAAATCTTACAGCCTGAAAACAGATGACTCTACCTGGAGACAGCCTTCATGAGGGCCATGTCTCTGCCCTAAGCTGATGTAGCAAATCCAAATTTGGAAATACGGGGGCCAATCGAGCAAAAAGATCCTCAACTTTTGATGAAGATGAGATCAGCAAAAGAATGTCATTCACAGATGTTACCTGCTTTTTCTTCAGGACATACAAATGCAGCAAAAAACTGCACAAACTTGAATGTTTAAACTAAAGAAAGCCCAAGAAACAGAGAGTCTGATCATTTTTCTAAGAACAAGGTATCTTGCACTACTGTTACTGTGATAGACAGTAAAACTCAGGGGGTCCATGTACAAGGCTAATGAAGCACAAGAAATGTGAACATATTCAACACCAAGACTTTTGAGTGCTTGCTCTCTGAATAAAAATGAAACATTTAGCAGATGTGCTAGCTCATCAGTTGCTAATCAACACATTTTAAAGACAATCAAATTTGGCCCATAATACAAATATTGGCTTTGGTAACTTCGTGCTTGTGTGAGATTTTTTTGTTATCTTTTTTTTTCCTCTGGAATTGCTATAATCATACTCATCAAAACACCTAGAAGCTTTATGTGCATTCTTGCTGGTATAGCCTGGCACAGAGCCGGCAAAATCCATTTTAAGTTGTGCCACACTCCTCTTCCAGCAGCAGGTCTGTATCCAGGTTAAGTGCAAATATAGCCAGGCCTATAAACACTGCTTGATTTTTGTGTGAGCAGGAGGCCAGTGAAGCCAGGATGCCAGCCTGTCTTAGATGGGAAGATGCTGGAATTAAAATGAGCATTACAATCCACTGTGGTAACCCTTAGGAAAATAGCCATAGGCAGCTAACAGATTGGTTAAACACGCTTATCTTCCTGGCCTAAGTGGAACTATGGGAGTGCATTAATATAAACATTTGCATTTAATACATTACATCATCCTGGAAAAATGGTCATGAATAAATACAAACCCAAGCACAAATTTTATTTGTTTGCTTTATAGTGAGAAAAACACATGATCCTGTATTCTGCTTTTCAAATATCCTCAGCCTGCAGGAGCCCAGGCAGCCAGCTTGTGAAGCTATGACAAATTGCTGCTGCAAAGCATGAGGGAGGGAGGGAGCTCAGGAACAGCACCTGGTGCACATCCTGGAGCTGAGATGGTGCAGCTCTGCCCTGGCTCCCACCTTCCCTTTGACCTTGGCCAAAATGCTGCTTTTCTCCAGCCTCTGTTTTCTCTCCTGATTTCTGTTTCCCTTCAGTATGTCAGGCATATGATCCAAGGTGCAGAAGTTAGGCTGAAAGATTTCCCTGAAAGTCCATTTGGGAATTGAACTAAATGTAATTAAAAAGTAAATTTTAGGTCTAAGATTCATAACCAGGCACTACCTAGGATAGTCAAAGAAAACAGTTTTCATAGCCATGTAAGACTACTTAAGAGAGGCAACTGTTTTAAATCTCACTTTGCAGTTAATTCTCAATTTAATGAGACTTCACAAATTAGAACTTTAAAAAAGGGCATCTTTGTAATCAGGTAGTTCAGCATATGGATGCTGGGGGAAGGAAAGCTATTTTGCATTTCTATAATAGCTGATACCAGAAGCTGACAGTTATGAAATGTGTTTCTAAACAGAGTAGAGGCTGTTCGTCTGATGGTAGGCTGTGTGGGGAGCAGGGGGAATATCCAGAAGTGAGTAGGAGGATTCAGTCTGGCTTCAGCACTGAGATAATCACAACTGATGTGAAGCAGGAGTGATCAAAGGCCAACACCAGACAAGAGCTGGAGAGAAAATGTTGCCCATTGATATACTAAAAAAATTTCTTCTTCACTCCCACCATCTTAAGGGACATACAACAATAACATTTTTTAATGGCCTATGGAAGACTGGGGTGAAAGAATGATCCTCTGTGTGGTTTTTGACAGCAGCTTTGTTGTAGCTTTGGTGGCCAGAGAAAGTGAAGCTTGGAGCAGAGCTAACATCATTCATCAGAGCAGATATAAAACATTTTCAAAGCACTGAGTCACCTGCAGAGTCTCAGAACCTGTCAGCATATCTGATTTTTCCAAATATATCAGCAAGGCTAGTAAAAGATGTTGTCTCTCCCTACGAATATTGCTTTTCTGAAAATATTCTTTGCCGCATCCCTCGGGTATTCCAAGGCAAGGGCTGACCACCAGGGTAAGGGTCAGCAACCCGAGCAGCGGCGAGTGAGTGTCCCTGGTGTCAGGTCCACACTCGCCAGGATCCTGGGACCCTAAGCTGTGGGTTGCAGCCTTCCGCAGCAGGCAGGCAAAGGCTACAGCAGCTGCCGAAACCGTAGCAAAGCGACGGGCTCCTGAGCCGGAGTAACGACACTGAAACAAAGTATCGGGGGATCCGTGCTCTGTGAGCTCTGAGGGCTGAGAGCCTCAGGGGCTGAGAGCCCAGAGCCCAGCGTGCATCAGACTTTTATTGTAATTATAACAACCAATAGGATCGGGGCACTGAGGAGGGACTAGGGAGGGACAAAGGGATAGGGACCAATGAGGGGTAATTCGGGGAGGGGGCTGAGAGAAGGACAAGGGGGAAAACCAACCAACTACCGAACGGAACTGAACACTCTAGAAACTAAGGGTGATTGACAATTGATGAACATAAGCATAAACCAATGGGGAGAGAGCAGCTGGCTTACTAAGAACACACCCCAACTCGGCATCTACCACACCTTGCCCCGCCCAAAAGGGGGGATCCTGCTGCTCCTTGGATCTATCTCACCAAGGGCCTTTTCGGGGGGTGTTATTCTTAGCTTCAACAGCCACCACAATTCTTCTATAGTTTTCTACTATAAAAAGTTACAACACAAATTATGCAAAAAGTGAGGTCTGGGGGAGTTCTTGTACCAAGACTGAATAGAACAAGGAAAAGAGAATAACTGCTGATGGACACATTAGCTTTTCACTTCTTAGCAGTCTTTAAGGGACACATCTTTTAGAGCTTTGGTCCCTCATCTGTCTCTGGATTCAGTGGATGTGACCCAAGTTAGACAGAAAGAATAGTTTTGCTTAGTATAAAGCAGACATTAATTTCAGAATGAAATGCATTCTTAAATGGAATAAGAGACCCCAGTCAGTGCTAAGCGAAGTAACTGCTCTTTTTGGGTGTCAGTGGAGTTATGGCAGTTTGTCATACAAATAGGATTTTTCTCATTTCTCCAGGCACTACCTTACAAAACTGATTCAGGAATACAGAGATTTATACTAGCAGCAGTAATTTAAATTCTTCCATGGAAGCAGCCACACAACATTTACAATGCTGGCGGAATTATTTCCGGCTGGGGAAGGGAGCCTAATGACTGAGACCAGGAAGTAAACCCGGGACACTAGAAAGCCAACAAGGGGGACAAAAAATTTGAAGGAAATTGAAAGTAAAATAGTAAATAATTAGTAAAAACACAATTGAAATCAATTTGCCTGTTTTATTACCTGCTGATCCCACTTCTTTCCAACCAATGCAAGAGGCCACATGCCAAGTGAGTGTAGATGTATTTTACTCCAGAGTATGTTTATTCCCTTGATCACAGCCCTTCTCACTGTTGGAATGCATGCTATGAAGCTGGGTCTGACAAACCTCTGAAAAACACTTCCCTAGACAAGCACAATGTGACAAGAAACCAAACTCAGTTCTCCTTTATAACTGATTTTCCTTTAACCTCTGTCATCTTTGAAGGAGATATTGGAGTAGCGAAAGTCACTTGCTAATCTCAAGCACCTTCTGAAAGTAGACTCTAAAATCTGACTTTCTAAAATAGTCCTAATCTCTGAAAACTGCTTTCAAAAACTGCAGTAAAACAGCCAGCCATCCATTCTCAGCTCTTGTCACAGTAACTCAGAGAGATACACAGCCATGCTGATGTGTTGAAAGCCAGTAAGATTCCAGAGAAGGCCATCTGCATGCAAAACTTGCTCTGTTTTTGCTGTCTCAAGTAAAGCCTACTTCTATTTTCTTAAGTGTTTTTTGTGTCTATATCCATGTGTGGCTTGCAATAGCACTTGCTTGAAATGGGCACAGAAGTCTCGAGCACTGTCGGCGAGAGGAGCAAGACGACGATCCAATGTGATTCATAAATCAAGCTCGTTTATTGTCAGACAGTGCACATACTTATACTACCTTACGTGCTCAAAATATTATTCACTTACAGAAGTTTCACATGGGATCTTTCTCTAATCTAATTAACACACAAACTGGTATCAGAAGGCAATAACATCAACAGTTTCTTCTGCCAAGCTAATCTCTAGACACCTGCACCTTGTTTACAGCTCTCATGTCTCCCTTTCCCACAGTTGTTTTGAGAACAACCTTGAGCAGAGGCCTAACTCTTGTCTATGGGGCCTGGATTGCTCACTTATACTTTATGTTTGTGCAGCCAGAGATGGCCATTTCCCAACATATCCCCCTTCTTTTCTTTGAGCAATCCAGGCCTGGTTTACACTTTTTTCTACTGTATTCATCAAACACTTAACTACACATGGCAATAATACACTTATGATTATAATAATTACTAAAACTATCAATTTAATTTTTACAAATTTCACTAACCAGTCTTTAAAACTTAAGCTTGTTAACCAGTCTCTTAAAGGTGTACTTTTAAGTGTACTACTATCTGTATCTTTTTCATGATTTAACACACATACTTGCAACCTTACAATTCTCTCTCTGTTTTAATCAGTATGAGTTTGTTTATGGCATTACCAGCCATTTGTCATAGGTAGCGCAGTAAGAAACACACATAACTAGACATAAGAATACTTCTAATACTATGTGCTAAACATTCTAAGGTGAATCTTGTGATTTTTTCATTACCCAATAGTTCAGCAAATTAGCTTCAATTGCTTTGTCTCTGAAGGCTGTTAATCAGGGTAATACCTTACTGAATTCTGGAATACTATGCTAACATCCAGGGTCTGCAACAGCTGCCTTGTTTCAGTGAAGACATGGAAAGCCCTTCCGGATAGGGTCTCCAGGTCCACCCCAAAAAGGATCAGCTGATATAAATTCCAATTATTAAGTCAAACCCGACTTAAATACGATTTGGATGCAGAAACACCTGGGTCCATTGGTAGATGTCCGACCAGGGAGAGTCAAGGCTTGGCCAGGGCCAGGGCTCTAACTGGAGGGATTTCCCTAACACAGATCTTATGAGAAAACTGTTAGAAACAACAACTAAGAAGGTTACTTAAATCTGAGCAAATAATAGAGACAGTTACACAAACATAACACAGGTTGTGCAGACTGTAAAATAACAGACTTTGCCAAACACTTTTGACTAAAAAGACCATGGTACCATGAACATGATAATTAAAAGATTGCATATGCATGAGTTTACGTACGTAATCTTAACAGAACTTAATCCTTGCTATAACACACATAGCTATGTATAGTTATAGTTAACTCTTATAAAATCTAGTTGTAATACTTAACTGTAACAGAACTTAACAAACCTAATAGCATTTAAACTTTAACAATATATTTATAAGTACTAATACACCAGGGGTGATCGCTTGGGATATGTTTGAAAACAGTGTTGCAAGCTGCAAGCACACAGATCCATCCTTTCTTTGCTCCATCTTCTCCAGATCACTGTACTTCTAAGTTCAGCTGTAGGTATAAAACTCAAACACTCATTGAAACAAAGTAAAACAGGAAAAACAGTAAGAACAGATTACAATTCCAGTCATTCATTTCTATCTAGCAAGACAATTCCCATCATTAATTAACAAACAATACAAAGGTATACATTTCCTGACAAATTCTGCTACTAAGGCTTACCACTCTAAAACATGCAGGATTTTGCAGAATGAAAAAAATAAAGACAGAAATATTTGAAATCTTATTCTAATACTATCACTATAAGAAACAAACTGCTCAGTTTTGCTCCAACAAGCAATCTTCTTGTCTTACTTTTACTTTTTTTTTTTTTTTGATAAAAGATACACTACTTAACTTTAACTCTCAAGAGTCCTTCAAGGAAAATCTGACTTAAACATTTCCTAATATATAGTCTGCAAGTTTGCACATGTTATTTATTCAAATGTTTCTTCTAGCTTATTAATCAGTTTACATTTCGCCCAAACTTCCTTATTCTGCTCGGCCTCGGCTGCGCTTTGGCACCGGCCTGTTAGGTGTACAATTCTGCTGCGTCCCCTCTGGATCAGTTCTGCCACGTTTTCAATCCTTTGTTTTTGCTGAATTGTTGCTGTGGGCTGGATGCTTGTAAACAGTCACTCCAGCACTCTCACTCTCTCCGTCCTCCCTTTCTCCCCCTTTTTCTTTTTGCACTGAATAAGTGCAAGTCTTGTAGCAACCTAGATTTCCCAGATTTCTTCTTGTTAACACAAATTCCACCAGTAAAGTCAGCAGCAAGCATACGAGACAATATAAACAGTCTTTGATACTTGCAGAAAAACGACCCATTAAAAGTGCACCCAGGGCTTGACTCTGGAGCACTGACGGACTAGGGCGCAGGCGCAGAGAGTGCTGGGCCGGTACCGCTGTCGGAGCGCGGCGGGCGGCCGTGCTCTCTCCCATTCTCCGGTGCCAGCGCGGTCCTGGCGGCTAGGGAAAACTTGTTACTGAGTCGCCGCTGGGAAAAGAGGTTCCTCGCTGCCCGCCCGGCACACAGAAAAGCCGTGGCTGTTGCCGCGCCGTGTCACCACCGCTGCCGGCTCCACAGCCTCCCACCCCCGGCGCACTGAGATGCCGCCGGAGCCGAGGGCAGGGGCCGCCAGGCAGGAGCCGCCGCTTACTGCAGCGGCCGCGGGGAGAAATCCAAAACCGCTGCGGAGGGGGGGCGCCGTTGGAGGCTCGCGGGCCGAGCCCTCTAACCTTTTAACCATGTAGAAATTCCTCCAGTACATCACTTTTCTGTTTCTTCTTCCCTGACGGATTGTAGAAGCGAGTCCGATTGCAAAGCTGTTTTCACAGACTCGGGGGCGGCTGTCCGGTTATTACTGATCGCGTCTCACAGCCCTTCTTAATTGTCTCTCAGCCAGGTATTTGAAAGGCCACTCTCGCTCTCAGGGTTAGTCTACAGTCTCAAGTCCATTTTAGGAGATTCCGAATAATGGAATTACCACAGTTCAATTCTCTCACAGAGATGATAAGTTGGAAGAGGTCCTGGACTGTCAGCTGTCCTTCATCTATCTCCATTCCTTCCGTCCTCTTCCCGGACCCTGAAGCACCGAGGTTCTCTGCCTAGGCGCGACCCTCCCGCCTCTGCGCTAAGGGCCGGTGTCTGGCAGGGGCTATCATTTCACCTCTTTTGTCTCCCATGGCGGTGACTATTTCTGCTATAAATGCCTGCATTCCCACCTGCACTCGGCTCATCTTTTCTAACATGACCGGAATGGAGGTGTCCGCGGGGAGCGTCTGCTGATTACAATTTCCTAAAACACACTGGCGTAACACTGCCCCTTGCATCCACCGCGGCACCCCAGCTGTGATAGCTGCTGATACCCTGTCAACAACACTTCCCCAAATATAAGTTAACATCATTTTGGTGAGCTCCCCGTGCAGCCCGGACTCACTAGCTGTGGTACGTAACTGTGTGAGTAACTTCCAATCGATTGCCGTGTGAGTCGCTTGCTGCCCTCCATCCTGCAGGGGCTCAAACAGCACTGGAAACGCCGCTTCTGCTCGGCTCAAAGTTCTAGCGTCCTGAGCTAGTTTCACATCTCCCTCTTCCAAAGCTTTCTCTTCTACTTTCGCCCAGCTAATTCTGCGTCTCCCTTCCCCCACGCGAAAACGGACACAGCCTCCACCCAGCGAGGGGGGGAGCGCAGGCGGCTGCTGGCGTGCAGGCGGCTGCTCCTGGCGAAAAGGGACACTGCTCCCTCGCATCGGGCCAGAAGGGATACAGTCACCCGGGGTGGGGGCAAAGCCGGCTGATCTTCCTCCTGTGGTTCGGCCGGTGCACAGGGGAGGGGCGGACACCCCTCCTCCGGCTCCGGCGGCGCGGGCACCGGGGCGGCCGATTGCTCCGCGCAAGCAGCGGCCGCCTCCGAGGCAATGCCGTGCTCGGGCGGCGACCCGTGCACCCCCCGCACCACACACCTCCCTACTGCCGGCAGGCTGGGCGTTTCGTTCCCAATGCCGAGCATTCCCGGGATAGGGCGCTCACCTCCCGGAGTCCCCCCGCTCCCTTCCGTGATTCCTTCTATTTTTGCCGTGACTACGGCTGCAACTTTTTTCTCAGCCTGGTATCTTTGCAAACAGGTCGTTACCTCCCTCCAGGGCTTCCCTAGCTTAGCGCATACTTAGTTGCTGTCTAGAATTCCCTCAAACAACTGATCACCATATTTCCGCCATTCAGGCAGGTCAAAAATCCTGTTAGAGTCCCCGAAACAACCCTTTGCCATCCCCGATGTAGCCAATCCTGCTACCTGCTTTAGGGTCTCTTTGCTGACTCCTCGCTTTTCTAAAAAGCATGTTAATAATTCAAGACTACCTCTCGGTCCATCTTCGTCCAGCTGGTTTAACACTTCTAGCTGATCGCAGTGGCCTCCGCGTCCCTCCGCGCTGGCCGGGGCTGCGTCGTTCCACGCTGGCCCCTCCGTGTCTTCCCGCGCCGCGTCTACCCGCTGATCCCGCGATCGCCACGCAGCTTGTCAGAGTATAGCCTTTTCGGGCGGCGGACCTCTCTCCCGAGGCCCGAGCTATCGGATCTCCCCTTCGTCGCGCAAAAGGTATAGATCTTCGCTCCCCGGCCGCTGCTGCCGGTGCTTCCCCGATCTCGCCGGTCCCGTCCCACACGTCGGCTCCGTCCCAAACGTCGGGGTCACCATTTGTCGGCGAGAGGAGCAAGACGACGATCCAATGTGATTCATAAATCAAGCTCGTTTATTGTCAGACAGTGCACATACTTATACTACCTTACGTGCTCAAAATATTATTCACTTACAGAAGTTTCACATGGGATCTTTCTCTAATCTAATTAACACACAAACTGGTATCAGAAGGCAATAACATCAACAGTTTCTTCTGCCAAGCTAATCTCTAGACACCTGCACCTTGTTTACAGCTCTCATGTCTCCCTTTCCCACAGTTGTTTTGAGAACAACCTTGAGCAGAGGCCTAACTCTTGTCTATGGGGCCTGGATTGCTCACTTATACTTTATGTTTGTGCAGCCAGAGATGGCCATTTCCCAACAGAGCACAAGGCTGGAAAAATGCCCCTGAGCACACCCACCCTTTTTGCTCCAAAAAGCAAACTCCTTAACAGTGTGGTCATTGCCAGAAAAAGATCATATTTTAGGACTTGGTATTTTTTGTACCTAAAAATAAAGAGATTTATAAGCTTTTATATCCTGATTTCATCCAGTTTCTGTTCCCTCTCTCCTGGTTCTGCCTTTTCTGCTGTTCTTATGCCTACACCTCCTCCTTTTCATTCCATTTCGTGACTATTTTCTCTAGATCTCTTGAACTATACCTTCTCCTAAAATATTCTGAAAATAATTTGTTCTGAGAATGATTTATCTAAAATTTTGTGCTCTATGCTTTAAATTAGTTCTTCATGGTGGCACAGAAGATCTCCAAATCCCTGTTTTAAAGACATGGGGATAGGTGGAAGAGCTGTCAAAAATAATGGCAACACAATTCTAGTGTTCTGTGTCAGGAACGAGGCTGCTGCAGAGAAGCAGGAATTGCCATCATTTTAAGGGACAACTCACATTGTAGTTTTGGTAAGAAAAGGATCCACAATTGTCATAGCAAGACTGCACTAATTTCAAAGCAAGCCAAAAGCTGAATCATTTTAATTTAGTCCCACAAAAAATGCATTTCAGAATCACCCTCACTGTGCACAAGCCACACGTACTATGTTCCTTCCCTGAA
This sequence comes from Eopsaltria australis, assembly GCA_034509425.1. NCBI lineage: Eukaryota > Metazoa > Chordata > Aves > Passeriformes > Petroicidae > Eopsaltria > Eopsaltria australis. The sequence continues at coordinate 96,755 of JAVTVJ010001257.1, read as the reverse complement.
AAAAATACAAGTGCTCTATTATTAGTAAAGGCCAGCAGCAGAGCTGGGAGAGGAGCGCTGGCAGGACTGGAGAGGCAGTGCCTATAGCTGAACACATTTGCTTGCTCTTCAGTGAGCCTGGCCAGGACTTGCACAGCTTTTGGGACCAGCAGCCTGAAGGGACAGGCTCCACAAAGTTGCAACAACAAAGCTGTTCCATGATTGTTTAAGCAAATCTTTTCCTCTGAGGCAGAATCTGAGAGCTCCCCATGGGAAACTTATTTACAATTTGAGTGATACCTCACTTGGTTATGTGAACATTTCTCAGGACTGAATCCTGTAGCTGATCTAAATCTGTGATAGTGCCATGGTTTCTTAGCTTCTTCCCAGTTACAGGCAGAGAAAAATTCCAACCAATAAACCCTTTTAAAAGTGACTTTTTTTTTTTTTTTTTACAGCTGAAAGAGAAACAGGAGCAAGATGAGACTTAAGTTTTCATCCATCTGGTGGTGAAGTTTGTGACTGTTTTTAGCTCTTGGACCACAGACCGTAGGCTTTGAAGTCTTGCAGGCCCACACAGCTCTCTCTTTGAAAACTGAAGTAAAAAAAAAACCCTATGCTTTCTTCTAGTTAACAAAACTGTTTTGGGTCACTGAAGCAGGGCAAATCTATAAGAGCAAAAATCTAGTTGAATTAAGTTGAATAAGTTGAGATACTTTTAATATTGAGTGGTATAGAAAAGAAAGCCAATGTCCTTTAGAGCACAGGACTCAGATGTTACAGGAAAGGTCACTGGACCTCTGTGCCACACGTACCTTAAGTTGCATTGGACTGGGGAACTGACATAAAAATATAGGATTTATAGGAGAGGAGTTGCGTGGGGTAAGAGAACAGTTGTGGGAGTTCAGCAGCAGCAGTACCCTGCAGAAATGCACTTCTAGAAAAAACACAGGACCAAGCTCTTCCCCCCACACCCTTTGCAGGAGCAAAATTTTATTAAAATTCTCTTTTTCTTTTGTGACTGAAATGGAAACCTGGACAGCTGTGATTCAGATACTGGCTGGGAGATGTGGTTCACAAGCATGAGTGCTATAGTCCCCAGTGCTGCAGCAGCACAGAGCATCTGGCCACAGCAAGAGCAGGCAATAACACTGCACAGCACCACGAGACTGCACCAGCTGCTGCTCTGTGCATGCAAGAGGTTTTCAGGGTAGAGTCCTGGTGGAAACCTTCAGTAGCTCTAAACTGCTGAAGGGGTTACACAGACACTGTGGAGCTGTGCAAACACCCCTATGGACCTTGCTGGAAGTGTTTTCCCATGGAAGCAGATTCTTCTTGCACTTCAGAGCACAGATGGAGGACAAGGAGTCCTACAGGAAGCCATTAGCATTCAGAGCTGGGCCCTACGCTGTCTGAAGTTCAGAGGGGAAGGTCACATACCTCTCATGTTGCTGATGACTTGTTTTCCACAGGGATGCCACTGTTGATGAATTACTCAATAGCACTGTTCAAACCCCTACGTTGTATCTCCCTAGTCTAGGGCTGTTTCTCTCTCCATAATTGTGCAGCCCCTGGGACACAGGGCCAGGAAGCTGAGGGAACGATCAGATTACTGCGAGGCGAGGCAGGGGAGAGCAGGTGGAATTGTAAACAGGCGCAGGGAGGAGGCAGAAAGACCTGAGCAAGTAGCTGTTGTTTCCAGCTACGAGCACAATCAAGTTATTCTGTTCAAGGCCAAAATTACAGCTAAGGCAGAGTGTGTCCCAGGGAATCCATTATTACTGGAGAAAAGAGGAATTGGCACCAGCTGCCTGCAAGCACTTCTGTGAGGGAACTGAGGGCTGGCTGATGACCTGGCCACCTGGCTGGAGAGAGGGACAGAGAATGCCAGGGACAGTGTGGAGCAGGCATGAAAAAAATAATGAGAAAAGAGTGAAGGAGACAAAGAGACCATAAGGGAGGGGTGGGGGAAGGAATTAAACCATTTCAAAATCCTGTGTCTCTTCATCCAGAACGAGGGTACATTGCTTTCTGTCTGTACATACCCAGCTCTCACCTGAGAGACAGATAGATATAGAGGCAAAATAAGGCCCAGCCCTGTCCTTGGCAAATCACTTTATTTTGCTGTGTGTTGTCTGCTATCTGGAGATGTCTGTTGGCTGTTCTTTCATCATGGGTCTTTGTTTGCCTGATTAGGCTGTAAACTTTGAGGTGCAGAGACACCCAGGCTGTCATTTTGCTCATGCACCATATCTGGCAACAGTCATGGTCCCTCTGCCTCCAGATGATCTCCAGGAGCTGCTGTAACACATCAATGCATGTGTTGTATTGAATGCACTGGTGCCCTTTAGCTGCAGCAGGAGCAAGTCCAGCAGCATCCAGTAGGATGTTGCTGAGGCTGAGGATCCTCTGAAGTTGTTAATACCAAAGCAGAGGAGAAAACATGTTTAGGAATAAGTGAACTTTCATCTTTACAAGTTCTTAGCAGGAAAGGGAGGAAGGAGAACAGACAAGCACATCAACAGCAACTGAAGTTATCTTCTGAGGACATTCAGATCTAAGCCCAGAAAACTGTTTGGAGTACAAACAAATCAACTTTTTGATGCTCCCAGAGCAGACCTCTGAAGTAGGTGCCCACACTTCTTGCACAGGCCTTGATGAGCTCAGTAGCTCTCTGTAATTCTTTTCTTTAAGGCACTGTAATGAGGAGGTCAGCATCATTACTCCCAGTTGACAGATAAGGAAACTGAGGCAGAAGGAGTAGAGGTGAATGAGCCAAATATGCATCCTGATCCAGCTACAAGCTTGCTCAAGCTCCTTTTATTTTCTCATGCAAAGAAAAGAGAGCATCATGCCATCCAGGAGTACACATGACCCAAACTCCATTTACTTGGTTCATCAGCAACAAACACTGCAATGCCATCAGTTACTGCTAATCTTTTCTGAAAGTTATGGTTTGAAGGGATGGGTAAAATGTTTTCCAAAATCAGTAGAGTGCACTGAGAAAGAAAAAACAATTAAGATTTGGTACATACAAATTCCACATCAGAGACAGAGCTAATATTTCTGTATGAGCTGAGAAGGGATGGAGAACAATCCTGCTGAGAACAGGGTGGAGTACAACCCTGCTAAGAGAAAGGCTTGTTATGATATTTAGTTTAACAGTTTCAAAGAGAAACAGGAGGCGTTTTCACTTAGTCTGTGGTTTTATTCTACAGCAATGCTATGGATGTGTCAGTTCCCAAGCTTGTCCTGATTTCCCTGCAGAGATAGTGATGGGGATCTGAGAGATGAAGCACTGCTTTGTGCAAACTGTTCTTTCACCAGATTCTGGGTGTTGCTGTTCTCTCTTTTACTGGTTGTTTGGTTTCACCTGCCTCTTATCAGGAGAGCACAATCTACTCTGCCAGATTGCATAAACAGGATCAGAGCTTTCAAAAATAGTATTTTTGATATTTTTTTTTCTGGTATGCAAACTGAAAAATACAGACACATTTCTGACTTCTGGTGCAAGTCAGATGATTCAGAACTGGAGAAAGACTTTAATTAGAACATTTAACCTTCAAAACACCATTATATCAATGTCATATTGTCAACCTAGGAAATTCTTCAGAATGGCATGTGTTTTTGAAGCTACATATATATATATATATACATATATATATGAAAGGAATGAGAAGCTTGTCTTTACAAACAAACTGTGGGTCTTGCCAGCAGATAGCTAACACCGAGAGATAAAAGAAACAATGGGGAGGATTCCACTGATTGATGAATGGAACAAGAGGGATTTGCATTTACAAACAAACCAAAGGTCTGCTGATAAATAAAACTGAATATTGGAAGATGAAAAGAACCATAAAATTCCATAAGGAATTCCACTGAGTGACACAAGGGAATTATACATTAGAGGGGAGTCTTAGGCGTTCTGGGAAGTCTGTACCTCTCGAATACCTCAGCCAATGGGGAAAGTGAGAAGGCCCTGTGGTCGGGAAATTAGGATAAAAGGGAGGCTTCGTCCTCCAAAATTTGAGAGACCCCAGGGGAAATGCTCTATGGCCTTGCCCTTTATTTGAATAAAGTTACAGGACTCCTCTGTCTCCTTTTTGGACATAAACCTCTGGTGTACATGGATTAATTTACACACACACACACACACACACACATATATATATATATACTTTTTCTTTTCTTAGAAGAGGTTCACTATCTACACACTGTATATATCTCACGAAAAGCATAGTGAAGATGCATATGCTGAAAATGAGTTGAAAAAAAGGATGTCACTGCTAGAGCTCCACTGCTTAAAGCCAAGCTGGGAGAGAAATAAAATTTGTTTCCATGTAAAGCTACTGGTGCAGTAGAGGGAGTCTCATGTGAAAGGACTCTGGGAAGCAGCAGCATTGGGCAGGGTGATGGAAAGGCAAACTCCTCTAAAACCTCTCACCCTAAACCACAATTGTTTTAATGCCTGTGACAGACCCTGCAGCCAAGACAGGAATAAGCAACCTACTCACTGTTCACATCCCCCTGAAGGTGCCGGTGCAAACAGCTCATTTCAAAGTGGTTTGCACCTAAAAACATATAACCTTGAATCAGAATGCTACAAACCCAACACGACTCCGCAGAGAGATGTTGTGATATTGACATGCTAATTCTGGTGTCCCACCGGGGAGCTGCTGAATCCATTTTGTAGGAAAACAAAGGGAGAGGTAATTACACAATATGCAAAGGCTTTTGTAATTTTCATTAAAGGCTGAAGAATCCCCTGGGTTTTACTTTAGCAGAGAAGCAGTGGGCAAAGCCATTTGAAATGCACAGAGGTACCAGTGCAGAATGGGAAATGAACTAATGGTAGCTATAGGTCAGTGAAGGTTGCAACATGAAAAAAAAAAAAAAAAAAAAAAAAAGGAAAACCAGATAATTATCCTTTCTTTCCTTATTAACCCTTGTTTTCGGTTTCTGCCTAGCTTTCCAGCCCTGAGGGAGAATGCGTTTGCAAGACAGATGCCGAATGATCCAGTTCAAGGTGTCCCATCAGTTCTGAAGCAGAAGCAAATTACCTGAACTTGAGAATAAGCTGACAACTACAACAAAATCTGCTGTCACTCGTTATTTTTAGATCAAGAAAATGAGATATGTGGCCACAAAGGAAACCCCACCTGCACGCTTTGATTCAAAGGCTGAGGACACGCTTTTTTCCTCTTAAAGGGAACCACTACCCTATGTAAGGCAATTTTGACAGGCTTTCAGAAAGTCAAGCTGCCCTCTGCAAGCCTCTGCAAACTCTAGTGAGTAATACTGAAACAAGTTTAGAAGCAGCTCTCCCTGGTCTTTATAAAAGAACCTGTAGAACTGTGCTTTTCTATGCTTTCTAACTGATCTATATTTTTAAATGGTCATATCTAGCAAGATCATGGAGGTTTTTTATTTATATGGAAAATAAATCATTGCTTGGCATTCTCTAAAAAAAAAAAAAAAAAAAAAAAAATCAAAATTTTGTGGAGAAAAAGTAACAAGCGAATGTTACTCATAGTCTTCCAAATCTATGTTAGGGAGAAACCACCTATCCTGCAGGAAAAGGGCCAGTCATAAATTGATCTAATCCCCACTAATTCCAGGCAGTGCATAAAATCTTCCAACACCACCAGAGGTAGATTCTGAATGAGGAGAAAGGGGTTTACATGTTGCACGCAGCCCCTGACTTCATAGCATGGAAATAACTCTTATGTGTCACAGAAGATCATAAAGAATAGCTTGAACAGGACATGAAGCAATTACTGCTACGAGCTCTTTACAGCTCCCTGCTTCTCAATCACTCCTCCCAGCCACAGCCTCCTGGAAAAATTTACATTTATTTCCCATAGCTCAGGCACATATTCTACAAAGTAGGAAGAATGATGGGAAAATTAAATCCACACATTAGGGTAAAGTGCTGCCCTGCTCGAGGAAGATGTTATATCCACAGGAGAAGAAGAACAAGCAATTGATCACTGTGTCACAGGACAGGATGGAGCTGCTGAATTAGTATTGAGCTGCTCCTTTCTTAGGAAGCCAAGCTGCATTTCACAGATGTCATTTATAATGAATGATAAGATTTGTATTCATCCTCAGGTTGGGTCTATAATGAGATTCACTTTCCTGGCCTCTGAGTCACAATGAAGTGACTTGATCTCTCCAGGCAGTGTATTAGCCTCAGCCATGGGCCTCCCAAACATCAAAGTGCTCAGCAAAGCACCCTCTTGCTGTCCCTTTATCATCACATATTCACCTGGGATGTCACACCTCCTGTCACCCACAGAGCCATGGAAAGTGTGACCAAAAGGAGCTGCTGCCTGAGGGTCTGTGTCTTTGGAAAGTGCTTCCTTCACCTGAAACCTCTTCTAGAGAAATAAATGGTGCTACTCCAAGTACTGATCAAGGGAAGACCTTTCCTAAGACAAGGCCTTTCTTCTTTGCAAATAAGAGTTTTTTGCAAAATAAAATGAGTTTTAAAAAAAGGGCAAAAAACCCCAACCCTGAACTAGATCATGTGTCTGTGGTTGTATGACCTAGCATAGCACTTTGTCCTAGAGAACTTAGTTCTTGTAGTACTCCAGATGCAGAATTTCAGGAAACACTTCAAATTAATGCAATAGGAAGCTTAATCCAAGTTGCACTTTCTCTTTCCTAATTTTTGAGCCATTTGACAGTGTTCCTTAACGCTGTGTTTAGGGCCTCTGATTGAGTATCTAAATGTGATGCCTGTTTGATGAATCCAAGCAATGCTTCTAACCCATACTTAGCTTGCCACCACTTTAATAACAGCACTTGAATAATTCATTGTGCACCTGCACAGAGGCCTCACATGATCTGCTTTGGAGGTGTCACCCAGAGTCACGTAGCACAACCCACTCCTTCGCAGCAACCCTGGTGCTGGCCATCAGGAGCCAGCAGAGCTGCTTGGCATCATCCTCAAAAAGTCAGAAGCTTTCACAGGCTCAGATGCTCAGCAGCTTTATAGTCTTATCCTCAATCTGTCATACGAGCACCAAAGAAGGGAGTAGGACCAGACAGCCTGGGGCAGGAGAAGAAGCAGAATTATTAGAGCCCTAAAGAAGACTATTTTGAGGTTTCATCATCAAAATCTCAGTCTCTTTCCATTTTAGTCTTTTGTGATGCATCCCAAAGCTCCTAGGTGTGACTCACAGATAAGGACAGTCAGGTTACCCAGAATGGTTTGAAACTGGCTTTTAAGTCATTCTCAAATATTAAATATTGCAGCTGATGACAATGGCTGCCCTCCAAGGGAATTTGATTCACTAATCCAAAATGCAAAGCAAGGAGACAGCAAAATGAAACTGGTTACTTTTAATTTTTTTTTTGCCATAGCTGTTTGCTCCACTGCTGCTTATTGCTAGAATTGGCTGAAATAAGAAGTGCTGAAATACATACAAAATAAGCAACACTATTTCTAGCCACACCAAAAATACTTGGAACCCAAAACTTAGTATGCAACACTGTTCTCACTAAGTTCAGATAGAGATTAGTCAGATTCAGCTTTTGGGGACTCTTTCTGGTTCCCAAATGAAATTTCTAAACTTAATAAGGTTTGCTCATTGTCAGATATTCTACTCAAACAATGGCAGTGGTGAAACTTCATGATAAGGTAATCCAGGATTCACCTTGCATAGAATAATACAAGGCACTGGAAATAATAGAAATTCCTCTCAGATCAAAACATGAGTTGCTTTAAATGTGACATCACATGGTGTGACTCTTGAGGCTGTCCTGTGCAGGGCCACAGTTGGACTTTGATGATCCTTTTGTGTCCCTTCCAACTCAGAGTATTCTGTAATTCTGTAATTCTGAAATTATTAACAGAGCCCACATGTTTTTTTCACAAGTCTATTATGTAACGGACTTATAGAAATAAAGTAAGATCTTGAAGCCAGCTTTTGTTTTTCATAGTTTGCTAATGTTGGGTATGAGAACACTGAGACATTTTGGGAGGTAACCAAGAATTCTTTCATCTACAGAATTTTTTTTTTTAAATGAATAATTAATTCCCTAATAGTTAGGGAAATAAATAAAAAAACTAATATAATTTTTCAATATTGCACCTTTCTAAAAGTAAGAAATCCTAAAGCTGTGAAGTTTTCTAATGTTTCCTCTAGTCTTCCCCTCCTCCCCACTTGTTTCTTTTTTATCTTAGTTATATCAAAAATGCCCATTTCAGTAGGCAGGAAAGTTTGCCTTTCCCTAAAGCCTATCAACCGTGTAAGCCTTTTATCCTTAAGTTTTAGGAGGTCCCTTCTTCAGTTTCAGTATTTGTCTGATGTCTTCTAGTGCCCCCCACAGAGGCCGCCTGCAAAGGCAAACTAAATGTGTCCAAGTCAATAGGAAGCAAAAAACCTGGGATAAAAAAAGTGCCGGCAGTACCTCTGAACTTTTCTCTGTGTGTTTTTAAGAGAGCTCTTTAAAAATGAAAAGGGCAAATCTCATAATAGCTGAAACAGAGCTTCAGAGTCTGAAGACATTTAATATCTCAGCGTTAACTATTCAATATGAGGATATATGGATTGGTTCAATAAATGATGAAATAAGTTCTTGAGAAGCCAAACCAAGAATACTGGAAAGAAACATTCTCTTACCCAGATCAACCACAGACTTATACATTTGTTGTTGAAGACCAAAATGCTCTTAGCTCACTGAAGGCTGTATGTGTATATCTAGGGTCCCATAACCATTTTTCCCAGGTTATGGGAAACGGGTTTCCCATTTTTCTCTTTTTCATTCTTTTTTTTGGCCCTGTCTCTGATGATTGATTCTCATCTCCTTTGTCAGCCTCAGAATGAAAAAATCTATACTAAAAATGCCACTGAGAGCTGGATGATTGAGATTGTTCACTGATGATTCAGATCAAACCATGTGTGGCATGGAACGTGTACACGAAAAACCTGCATTTTATCACATCAGGAGATTACAGTTGTCATAGCTAAGTACGGCAGAGCAGATCATTTTTCTAGGAAGGAATATATTATACCAGTGGTGCTGTTAGGTGTTGAAACAAGTGTTTTATGCGTTATCAGCTGACAAACAAGGTGAGAAGAACCTTAAAATTAGGTACAGTTAAAAGCCCTGCAGAGTCAAAGCTTTATCCCCCTTCCAGATATTCTTAGAGCTGTAATTATTTGTATTTCTTCCTTTTAACTTAAAAACCTAGTAAGTAGAGAAGAAAAAGTATGGATTAGTTTGCAGCACAATAAAGTTTAGAATTAAGTGATATTTTGTGGCAAGTGCTGTTGAAATCACCTTTCTGATTATTTACAGCTCATAATTTTCTCCCTAATAATGTAGAAATAGTTCAGGGAAGACACTTTTAGGGCTGATATGCTTTTGTGTCTTGGAGTCCTTTGAGGTTATGATATTTATTGTCGTGGGTTGACCCCGGCCAGGGGCCAGGTGCCCACTCAGTCACTCTATCACTCCCCCTCCTGCTGGGAGAGGGGAGAGGATAATATTGAAAAAGACTATCAGGGTGAGTAAAGGCAGTTTTATTACAGTGGAGGAAAAAAATAGAACAAGCAAGTTGAAAGTTGCGCGCGCAAGAGCAAGAAGAGAAAACAATCAATCTCTACTTCCCATCAGCAGCGATGTCCTGACACTTTCTGGGAAGCAGGGCTCCAGCACACGTGATGGTTGCTCGAGGAGGCAAACATGGACAAGTCCCGAATGCCTCCCCCTCCTCCTCTCTTCCTTCCCTTATATATCTGAGCTGATGTCATAGGGTATGGAATATCCCTTTGGCTGACTGGGGTCAGCTGGCCTGCTGGTGTCCCCTCCCAGGATCTTGCCCCCCCCCATCCCCTTCAGTGGGGGAAGGAATGTCACAGGGACAGCACAGCTTGGCAGTAGCCAAAACACTGCTCTGTTATCAACGCCAGCTACCAAAGCAAAGTACAGCAGTGTAAGGCCTGTGAGCTTTACCCCAGTCAGACCCAATACAATAAGCAGGGTTGCTTTTCAGGTTTTTATTTACATTGCCTCAAACGTGTTCCCTGTAGACCCTGGGGTGGTTGAAGTCTGTGTGAGGACTAGGTTCTCCATCATGAGGTTTCTCCCAGTTACCTGAAGAAGGCCTCACCCACTTCTGCCTGGTCAGAGAGGCTGCACAGACTCCCACCACAACACTGCCCATGTTGGTCCCCAGTGCTGACCTGGAACAAGACCTTTGGGAAGAAATCCTACAACCCCTCAGACAAATCTCTGGTCACTCTGCAGGATGAGGCCAGGGTGCTGCCAATCAGGCCCCTGTGGTTTGCCAAAGCTCTGTTCAAAGGCTGAGCTACAAAAACAGGCTACATTTTATAAAAACTGGCCATGTGCAGTTGCAAAGTGCTATTTAAAGTAATTGTTAGGGTTGTTCCACCTGTAAAATGGACAACCTAGATTAAAACTGGAAGTATATGTTTGACTGACTCACTGAGACTTGCAATATGCCAGCCCATTTACAAAGGGTTGCTCATCAGCTCTAGCAAGATTGTTCTCTAAATATCTGATTTTAGCCTGCACTTGACTTGAAAACCTGAAAGTACACCATCCTACAGTTTCAGAAGAAAAACAAGGATAATGAGGAAGAATCTTGGGAAATACTTCTTTTCCGTGTGCACGAATTCAAACTATAACTGAACTGTGAACACTCATGCAAAATGCAACATATAATCTGAATTATTTCATGGTTCTGAGGAACCTCAGGAGATCTAGTCCAACCTCCATGAGAAACTTCAAACTACAAGCCCATGTAGATGCAGCTTTGCAACCAGGAGGGATGAGATGTCTGTGGACATATTTGGCCACTGAAGCTGATGAAGCAGATCTTGCCATACCAGACATTCTGCTGCGTTTGTGTGTTTGTTTTTTTTTTTCCGCTCAGGGTGATGTCTAGACTGATGGAAAGCATGGTTTTCCTACTGTAGCTGTGTTCACTCCTGCAGCATTTTTTTAGCATAGCACACTAGTGGTCCTGGTAATGCAGACATGGCCTGCAGCTAAAATTATCATCAGGTCACACACTTGAAAAGCTCAAAGTTTGCATGCAGACCATGGTGCTTTCCTTTCATTTGCACATAATTTGCTACTAATAAAAAGATAATAATAACACCAGATTTGTACCTTAAGCACAAATGAATAACAGAAGATAAAATATCCTGAAATATTTTTTGAAACTCAGGGAATAATAGCCTCATAGAAGAAAAGAAAAAGGCTTTTACAACCCCAAATGTGCTTATTAAGGGGTAAAACAATACTCCAGGCCATGTTATTTCAAATTAATGGGGCCTGTAAACACACATTTCTTGATATATCTTATTTGTATCTGCTGAAGTAATATAAAGCTGTGAAGCATGGCCAGAAGTGGTATTCTGCAGAGAAATATCTGCTGAAGAAGCTGCAGAATTTTCATAATTTCAATTAAAAAAAATGAATGGGGGAAATCTCCAAAGGAAGTTGGCAATTTTTTTTTTTTATAAATCCCATTTTCCTGGGAGTAAAGCTCCATTAATCAGCAACGCTACATCATGAAGGAAGCTAAAACCTATGTCATGGGTTAGTCAGGAGGGGTCAAAATCTAGGAAGTTACCTATGCTGCAGGAAGGGATATAACTTCCTTCCTGGGAGAGAGAGCCAGTAGCTAGGTAGTTTTAAGGATTGATGTGTAGGTGAACCAATTAAAAAGTTGATCCGCCTTCGAGGAAAAAAACATATATAAGCAGAGACCCTCTGAGCCTCTTCCTCTTTTGGCCTGCTGCTGTGTTGAGAGGAGCATCTCCTGCTTCGCTCCCTGGTAAGGCCCTATCCCCACCCCCCCCCTCTCCTTCCAAAGGAGGAAGGGGGGAGAAGGGAGGTTTAGGGCAGCCATGCCGCTGCAGCTGGGTATGGGGGAGGAACCGGCTGGAATTTTCAGCAGATACAGCTCAGCCGGTATGTCAGCTACATGAGACAGGGCCAGGCCCCTGCTCCGGGCCAGGCAAGGACCAGGCCAGACTCCATCCAGCTCGGGCCAGGCCCTGCCCTGTCACCCCGGGCCTAGATGGCCCCAAAAGGCTGAGCCAGCTTCACAGAGCCAGGTCACAGAGACTCTGAGAGCTTCTGCCATCCAGCTCAGACCTTTTCAAACAGCCCGGCAGAGAGCACGTGATCGTCACACTGCCGGGAAGAGAGAGAGAGAGAGAGAGATTAACTCTATCCATGCCTGGTCTAAACTTACAGACACCCATCCTTCCTTGCAGAGAGAGAGAGAGAGGAACGAGTGAGGACATCTACATAAATGCAGCATAGAGACTTTACAGTCAGTGAGGAAAGCAGAACTGATGCCTAGAGGGAGGAGCATGAGAAGTGCTTTGAGAGTGAAGCTGAAAACTCTCTTGGAGAACCATGGTTGGGGACTGAGCTAATAAATTCCCTGTAATATATGAAGATAGAGTCTAAAGGGGGGATGTGAGTTTCTAATTGCAGCCAATGAACTGAAACACCTGGGTAAAGACAAGTAGGTGTTGAAATAAGTACAGCCTGATGAGAAACTGGAACCAAGAGAGAGGAGAAGCTGTGACCCAGAGCCCTGGTCCCGGGGAGAATGCTAGAGAACCTGAGTTGTCAGGAGAACCTGTGTTGCTCAGCACAGAAGAAGGGATTTTCTTTCTTGTTGCTGCAATTGAACTGTGCATCCTTAAAACAGGTACCCTGTGGACTGTTCATAGCCCACCATAGTGGCTATGGGAAGGCTACTGGTGTGGGAGGGATCCACCATTAAGCTGGTCTTTCTTCTGGGCGGCAGCTGATGGTGAGGCAGATGACCCATAAAAAACTGTATTTTTCTTACAGAAAATCCATGGTGTAAACAAAAGAGACTTCTCTCCCTAAATGAACTGAAACGAGAGCTATTTCAGAGGTGGTAAACTGACTGGAGGTCAAAGTGTTGTCTTTTGTGTGTTGTCAGGGAGAAAGAAATGGAGAGGTGGGGGAAGGAGGGGTGGTCTGAGGAGTTTGTTCTGGTTTTTTCTTGTTTTTTTTCTCTGTCTTAAGTATATTAATAAAGTTTCTTTATACTTTATGAAGTTTGAGCCTGCTTTGCCTAATCCTAATCCTCATCTCACAGCAAACATCAGGGAAATTTGGGTAAGTGTGCTGGCATTTGGCCAGAACCTCAAATAGGTGAACTCGAACCACTACAACCTATTAAAAAAAATCCTGTCTAGACCTGTACGACTAGAGAAGCACAACCTTAGCACTGTGGATGCAGCTAAGTATGACATGAGTGAAAAGAGGCCAGTGATGGCAAACATCTTATCTGAGTGGGAATGGAAATAAGATTTTCTGCTAGAAGCTGTTTTCACACTAGAGTACCAATACAGCCAGTGTGAACACACACACACAAATAAATGATTACACTTTGAAATTAATTAATTACACCAGTATGTAGCCTGTGCCTATGTAAGGCATCAGAACTGAACTTTGATCAATTGAACAGCTTTGTGTGTTTAACGCTGTTCAGCATCCAACATGGCTCTCAGAGACATTTTTGAAATGTTTTTCAGGTGGTTTGCAATCTGTTTTTCATAGACTGGGCTGTCACAGTGACTCAGTAGGATTCTGCAGAGTATTCAGTGTTAGAATCTATACGAACAGCTGCAGGGAATGTATCCTTGGAAGAAAGAAGAAAAAAAACAACTAACCCCACCTTCAAGATTTATAATTTTCTTTTTAAAATTTCAAGTCTTTGTCACTCTTCTTTTTCCATAAGGTGCACAGAGAGGTTGTCTTCAAAAAGGACAATATTTGAAAACATCTGAAACTATCTATAAAGTACACTGAATTACATAGTTTCAGAGGATACCAAATCCAAAGTCAACCTTTAAAATGTCCAGAAAGGCAGCTGAACTTATCCTTCTCAATATGACTTTAAAATCCATATAAATTGCATAAATATGCGTCCCTTGTATGCATTTTTGTCAGACATGTATTTTAATGCTTTTTTAACAAGTATATTTAGCTGCATGAAATATATATACACCCCTCAAGAAGATGAAGCTTCACAAAATTGCAGGCCTGGGAGGAGTTTGGAAAAAAGCACATTTTTGCAAAGGTTTATATGAGTAACTCCTTAAAAACAAACAAAGAAAACCTCACAAAAAAACCCCTCATATCTGTTTTTAAAAGCATTTAGTGATGGAGACTCCATAGACTTTCTCAGAAATGTTTCAGAAATTCACTGTTTCTCCATACTACATTTCTCACTGTAGTTTATACCCATTTTTATCTCATCTGCCACAGTCATGGAGAAAGACAGCTTCCCTTCCTCTTTGCAAGTGTTTTACATATCAGAAGGTCTGTTATTGCATGTTTTGAGGACCTTTGATTGTTCTTGCTGCTTTCCTCTGCGTGAAGAGCGTTCAGTTTATCCTAGTGAAACTGAGGACTTTTCATCTCTCAGAACTATTTGAAGTGGCAGCTGATGTCAAACATAAGCTTGCTATAAGCTGTTTACCTGTTTGCATTGTATCACAAAACAGAGACACCAGTGTTTGGCCAGGACTTCTGGACACCACTATAAGTCCCTAAATAGATTTGGTAGCAGCAAGCCCTAGGGGGACTTGACTGAGAATTTGGAGACTATGAATTTTCCTTCTATTTCTGTCCTTGACCATGGTGCTTTTATCTCCAAGTATATGCTTCCTCTGTCAAACTTCCCACATGCAAACGGTGCATAAGAACCAGGCATTACTAATTTTATTTTTAAGCTGTTTGCCCATGCTATCATTGTAGTGGGGAACTCTAGCAAAGTTTATACATTTACACTCAAAGTATTTCTTCAAATTCTAAAGCACTGTCTTACTGTATTTACAGAATGGTAAGTAATTGAAACACAAGACAATGTAATGGCTTGTCACAGGCTGTTTGAAGTGTCAGCCTGCTGGAAACCTTGGATTTTCAGTTGCAATGCATTTCTGGGACATATTGCAGAGATACAAGCTCACTCCATTCCAGGGCCTGCAAAATTAATGATCTGTCCAAACTTAATTTAGATGGAAATGAAGTCATGCATTGAAGTTGCCTTAACAGCCACTGGTAATTTGTTGTTTGCTACAAGAGGAAGGGGTAGGGAATCAATTAATTCAGGAAAGGAATTGATTACTCCCCTAAGCATATGTTTACCCTTGTAAAGAGCAGTTTATAGGGTAGGATGCCTCACAAGGACTTTGGGGAAAACGAGAACTTTTAATTGCCCAACCATTTACATGTTTGGGATGCTCGAATTCTCTTACTTCCTTTGAAGTCCAGAGCACCCAAGGACTGTAAAGTTACAGGATAATTACTGATTGTTAAGGAACTATGCTTTGTAAAATAATTGTCCATATAATTTCTTCTCTATTGCCCCTCATCCCTGGTAACAAATTGATTTTAAATAGAGAAGCTTCTAGATAGAAAATGTTTAAGTTTTCCAAACACTTTTTACCAAAAAAATCTCTTTTCACAAGAAGCTGTTGAAGAAGCCTGGCAGTCAGCATGGATAAAAGTCATGGCACAGTTTAAAACTGGAAACAGAAAGAATTGGACTTCAGTAGCCATTTCTCACTGCTGACAGAGGTTAATACTGGAGTGACCTAGGGACCAGCCTCAGGACTGGACTGAGGACATTCAATCCACGAATTAATGAATTGAAAGGGAAAGTGAACAGCAAGGTGACTCTGTCCCCTTGATTATTCTAGATTCTTGTGGCCAGTAAGGATTACCAGAAACTCTGGAAAGACCTAGCCAAGACCTGGGGAATGTCCCAGATGTGATGAATCCACAGCTACGAACAATTTTTTGTCAGTAATGTAAATTAAGAAAGAAAAAATTTGCTTCTTCTCCCTAATAGCAGTTAAAATATTGTCTCAGGGTTATCATAGTTTTGTTCTTGCTGTTAGGCTGTGTTTTCTGCTATTTCAGCTCTCTTTAGGACCAGGTGAGAAGTAGTGCTAATGCAGGAAAAGAGGCTGGGGCTCAACCCATGGTGAGGAGGGGGGGGAAATCTGCTTTTTCAGCAGTATTTGTCATTTTAACTGTTTCATCAAACTGTAGCACAAATTATTTGTCTGAAGATCAAACAAAATAACAAGGAAATCAGCTCTCCTGAATCCAGAGACAGCCACTTAATCATTTGGAACATCATTCTTCCCAGCAGGGGAAAGCACTGAACAGCAATATTCTCCTGGCTGCCCACTGTGTCTTTCCATCCAGTGTATCTTGTGTGAATATCTGTAACTCTCCCACCACTGCTGCAACGACAACAGCACATTTGTAGAAGCAAGGACAGCTCATGTCACTGTACCTCACACCAGCTGCATTAGGATCCTTTACCTCAGACCCCAATAAGTTACCCTTTAAATAGATTTTCCTCTCCCTCCACTGCGGCTCATCAACCAAGGCCTGCAAGACCATGGACTAAAAAGGTGTTTAGCAGAGCTTAAAGCAATCCTAGAGATGACAACTGCGAAAAATGAAGTAATTTGCAGCCACCCTACACAGGCACACCTGCCACTGTGAGGTAGGGGACAGGGAGCTGCCTCAAGAACAGGAGAACCCACAGCTTTGTCACAGTGGATTAGTTCACCTTCAGCCAGATAGATTTTTACATCCCAACCTCCACCGGGATTGCTCATTACAGAATAGAAAGAGTTTAGTGCTTGTTTATTTCATTGAAATACACATTTATCTTTGTTATTTCTGTATTAAGGATTACTGGCTTGGGTGAGTGGTTCTCAAATTTTTCTGTATAATCAAACCAGAAGACAGTTTCACAACTTCAAGGCAGCTGTATATAAATAAATAGAAAGTGGGCATTCCCAAAGAGAGACAGAGTCTGAAAGTGTAGAAAGCCTGTGAAAAGTAGTGCTTGGTAATTATTGTTTGTTTATATACTTCCAATTTTAAATACGCTTTTGCATTTTAGAAGGGCTGCTATGCTTGCCTATTTCAGGAAGAAACATTACAACTGCTTTCCTGTGCATTTTGCAATACTATATTTCACAATGCTCTTTCAACTCAGCAGAATATAGTGGTTTTACAGCTCAAGATTAAATAATAGCACCATTTAGAAAGCAAATTGCCGCGGTCGCCGGTGTCTGGGCGTGGACAGCTAGCCCCCAGGGTCTTTGGCTAGTGACCCGTCGGCGGCTGCAGCAAGCATCCCTGACTGCCGGAGCGCCGGTTCGCTGCCGCGGGAATCTGTGCGCTCCCAGCCACAGGTAGCTCTTAGAGAGCAAGCTATCTCTATAGAGGCCGGAGGGATAGGGAGGGATCTTCTGGCTAGAGTAATAGAGACACAGAGGTGTGGGTCCAACTGTGCTCTGGGTGTCTAGGATCAGAAGACCCCGAACAGCTCAGTGCACAGACTTTTATTGTGAGGGCACCATCCAACCATCAAACACCAGGAGGGAGGAACAAGGGAGGGACCAGGGGACTAGGACCAACGGGGGATAGAGAGGGGAGGAGAGGGGGTAACAGACAACCAAGGGGTACAATCAACTACTGAATGGAACAGAACTTTCTAGAACACAAGAATGATTGGCAGGAGAGTGGCAGGTGCTTAAACTAATGGGGGAAAAGGGAACCACCCCCGAGAAACTCAGCCCACTTGCGGGGCAAACCACATGCGTCTCCTCCCCAGGGGAGACTTTAAACTTGGGCACCTTTATTCCACAGCTTCTCAGGGGGGACTGAGGCTTTCAGGGCTTCAAGCACCGCCACAGCAAATATTGAGCCAAAGGACTTCAAAGCTACACCATTCACTTATTCAGCTTCCATGTATTTGAAATGTTAACTAAAAGAAAAGAAAAAAGCTACATGAAAAAGAATAATTAATATAAATTATAATTAATATCTCAAGTTTGGACTTATTTCTTTTACTCTCTCCCAAATTGCAGCATAAAAAGTCTCCTGAACTTTATCAACTTTTGTCTTAATATACTGAGTCAAAGCCCTCTACAGAAGAAACTACCGGACTTTGTAAACCTGAAGTTTATTAGTGAATGCACTGCAACAGACACACATTGCTTTCCTTTCCGGTAGACTTAAAACTCTTTCTCTTGCCCTGGCCACAAATACAGCTTTGCTGCAGGAATCATGGAGAGGAGTGCTGACCATATTTTGCCATTTGTATTTTTTTACCAAGTCTTTGCAATGCATACTTTGCATTATTTTCCTTTTTATTATTTTACCTCGTAATTTTCTGGTTTCCCTTATAACAGTAAAAATGTCCTGTTTTGTCCCTCTTATGTATTACCTCTAGAGATGCTTTCTGCAGCATTACCTTCCAACATGATTTCCTCTAAAACTCATCAATTCATAATCAAAAAGAAAGCAATGGTTTGGACCCAGCTGCTTTGACAGCACAGCCACATGAATTGCACACGGCCCTGCACATTTCTTCAGCTTCTTGTTTTGTGTTTATTGAAAAGTCCTCCCCACCACTGGCTCCACTGTTTAACCACATTTTATTTTCCAGCCATGTGTCATTTCTTGACATGCAAGCAGAACAAACTCAGAGTTCTTCAACTTGGCAGTAATACCCTGGGCAGCTGCACTGCACAGTTTAACTGTGCCTAAGCTCACGAGTATTTCCTCCTTTTTATCATATCTTTCCAGAGGGAACTCAAAACTGGCAAGGTCAAACCAAATGTTTTCAAGGAGGGACTTGCTAAATAACTGCGAAACTGAGGGAGGCAGAGATTTTCTGGGGCCTGAGTTCATTTATATGTTGGAGAACCAGAAATCAGCAAAATTCTCTTTTTCCCTCTCTCTACATACTTCTTGTATGAGTCTAAATTCCTTTGCTGCAAAAATAACTTGTTGCAGGAACAACACTCAAAGTTCAACTCTATCTTTGCAAGAGTGTCCTGGTTTGAAGGACAGGTGTCTGTTAAGGAAGGCAGGAGCCTCCCTTGGAATGGGAAACTGTAACCCCTCTCCCTCCGAATTATTATAAATTTGAAATCAAGAGGCTCTCAGGCAAAGATAGGGAATAGATAACAGTTCTTACTACTATCTAAAACAAGGATAACAAATAACAACAACTATAACGTTGACCAACAAACAGAACCAGAAACCCAGTGGCAGCCTGCTCGGCTTCAGGCACCTTTTCCCTTCGGTGCAGTTTCAGTCACAGCCTGCAGGGGCGCTCTGGGTGCGGTGATTCCCCGGTGGCTGCAGGGGCGCTCCGGCGTGAGCTCAGGTAGCACACGGCGAATGGCGACTGCCCGAAGCACGGAGGGATGGAGGAGAGCCTTTGCTCCACAGACCCTCGGGAGGGGCAGCTGGTGTTGGTGCTACAGCAGGATCCCGGGACACAGGGAGCTGGGACGGTAAGGGGTCTCCACGTGCAGGGAAAAACCCCGCTACAATGTAGCGGAGAAAACTCAGAGCGGGCTGGTGGCAGGCAGGTCGGCTCCGGATGGGCAAGAGGGCAGAGACTCACAGCAGACAGACCGGCAGCTCCACGCTGGCTTCTCAGGGGCCGTGGGTTCAGCAGACAGCAGCTTCGACCGTCCAGCTCCGAGGGTCCCGAGCAAGAGAGTGTGACCTCCCCCCGCCCTTGCTTTTCAGTCTCTCCAAATCTCGCGTTACCAGGCTCTGCTTCCATGAGGGGCAATTTTGCCCCACCCTGCCAAGGAGAAAGGCTACAGCCTTGTGCTTTGTTTCTCTTAAGTACCCAGTCATTTGTGTCCTAGCAACCCATGGGAGAAAAATTCCTGAGGAAAAGAACCAGATCTAACCTTCAACATTCTCCACCCCGAATTTTTTCCCATGCAAACACCTTACATCAAATTTAAACTTTCGAGGTATATACATACATGCAGATACAGATACAAGCGCAGTGTCATAAGTAGTTCACCCTAAAACAAGATCTCCTTGAGGTATGCATCGGGTCTCTCCATCCCTTTGCATCACCCACAAGGTGCAGCCCGGTCCCTGAGCAAAGACAACCCCCCGGATGGGATTGTCTTTACTTGAGGCAGAGTTTACCCAAACAGTCTTTCCCAGCATACCTCTCATGTGTACTACTGGAACTTTATTTCCATCTGTTGTTCGCAAGGGGTCAGAGTGGGCAGGCCCGGCCCGGCTGGAGGAACCTCGGGTGTTCACTAACCATGTGGCCTTTGCTAAATTAGTCTCCCAGTTCTTGAACGTCCCCCCACCCAGTGCTTTCAAGGTGGTTTTGAGCAGGCCATTGTACCGTTCAACTTTCCCAGCTGCTGGTGCATGATAAGGGATATGGTACACCCACTCGATGCCATGTTCCCTAGCCCAGGTGTTTATAAGGCTATTTTTGAAGTGAGTCCCATTGTCGGATTCAATTCTCTCGGGGGTACCATGTCTCCAAAGAACCTGTTTTTCGAGGCCCAGGATGGTGTTCCGGGCAGTGGCATGAGGCACAGGGTAGGTCTCCAACCATCCTGTGGTGGCTTCCACCATTGTGAGAACGTAGCGCTTGCCTTGGCGGGTCTGGGGCAGTGTGATGTAATCAATCTGCCAAGCCTCTCCATACTTGTATTTGGACCACTGTCCACCATACCATAGAGGCTTTACCCGCTTGGCCTGTTTGATCACGGCGCACGTCTCACAATCATGGATCACCTGGGAGATACTGTCCATGGTTAGGTCCACCCCTCGGTCTCGTGCCCACTTATAGGTGGCATCTCTGCCCTGGTGGCCTGAGGCATCATGGGCCCATCGGGCTAGGAACAACTCCCCTTTGTGTTGCCAGTCTAAATCTATCTGTGCCACCTCTATCTTTGCGGCGTGATCTACCTGCTTGTTGTTCTGGTGTTCTTCGTTAGCTCGGCTCTTAGGGACATGGGCGTCTACATGGCGGACCTTTACGGGTAGCTTCTCTACCCGAGTGGCAATGTCTTTCCATTCATCAGCTGCCCAGATTGGCTTTCCTCTACGCTGCCAGTTGGCCTTTTTCCACCTTTCCAGCCAACCCCATAGAGCATTGGCTACCATCCACGAATCGGTGTAGAGATAGAGCTTTGGCCACTTCTCTCTCTCAGCAATGTCCAGGGCCAGCTGAACGGCTTTGAGTTCAGCAAATTGGCTCGACCCACCTTCTCCTTCAGTGGCTTCTGCAACTTGTCGTGTGGGGCTCCACACAGCTGCTTTCCACTTCCGGTTCATCCCTATGATGCGACAGGAACCATCAGTAAAAAGGGCGTAGCACTTTTCTTCATCTAGCAGTTGATTATATGGTGGAGCCTCCTCAGCCCGGGTCACTTGTTCTTGCTCCTCTTCATCAGTGAGACCAAAACTCTCACCTTCTGGCCAGTTCGTAATTATTTCTAGGATCCCAGGGCGGTTCGGATTTCCAATGCGGGCGCGCTGTGTGATAAGTGCGATCCACTTACTCCATGTGGCATCGGTGGCGTGGTGGGTAGAGGGAGCCTTTCCTTTGAACATCCACCCCAGCACTGGTAGTCGAGGTGCCAGGAGGAGTTGTGCTTCAGTGCCAATTACCTCTGAGGCGGCTTGAACTCCTTCATAGGCGGCCAAGATTTCCTTCTCTGTGGGGGTGTAGTTGGCTTCGGACCCTCTGTAACTCCGGCTCCAGAATCCCAGCGGTCGGCCTCGAGTCTCTCCAGGCACCTTCTGCCAAAGGCTCCAGGACAAGCCCTTGTTCCCAGCTGCAGAGTAAAGCACATTCCTCACCTCTGGTCCCGTCCTTACTGGGCCAAGCGCTACCGCATGAGCGATCTCCTGCTTGATCTGGGCAAATGCTTGTTGCTGTTCAGGGCCCCAGTGAAAATCGTTCTTCTTGCGGGTGACCAGGTAGAGAGGGCTCACAATCTGGCTGTACTCTGGAATGTGCATCCTCCAAAAACCTATGGCCCCTAGGAAAGCTTGAGTTTCCTTTTTGTTAGTTGGAGGAGACATCGCAGTGATCTTATTGATGACCTCCGTGGGAATCTGGCGCCGTCCATCTTGCCATTTTACCCCCAAGAACTGGATCTCTCGAGCAGGTCCCTTGACTTTGCTCTTCTTGATGGCAAAACCGGCTTCCAGGAGGATCATGATGATCTTCTCTCCTTTCTCAAATACCTCTGCTGCCGTGTTCCCCCACACAATGATGTCATCGATGTATTGGAGATGCTCTGGAGCCTCACCCTTTTCCAGTGCAGCCTGGATCAGTCCATGGCAGATCGTGGGGCTGTGCCTCCACCCCTGGGGTAGCCGATTCCAGGTATATTGCACACCCCTCCAGGTGAAGGCGAACTGAGGCCTGCACTCCGCTGCCAGAGGGATGGAGAAAAACGCATTGGCGATGTCAATGGTGGCATACCATTTTGCTGCCTTGGACTCCAGCTCGTACTGGAGCTCCAGCATGTCTGGCACGGCAGCACTCAATGGTGGAGTCACTTCATTCAAGCCACGATAGTCCACAGTCAATCTCCATTCCCCGTCAGACTTGTGCACAGGCCAGATGGGGCTGTTGAAGGGTGAGTGGGCGTTACTGACCACTCCTTGGCTTTCCAGGTCACGGATCATCTTGTGGATGGGGATCACGGTGTCTCGATTCGTCCGGTACTGCCGGCGGTGCACTGTCGAGGTGGCAATTGGCACTTGTTGCTCTTTTACTCTCAGGAGTCCCACTGCATTTGGATTTTCCGATAGTCCAGGCAAGGTGTTCAGTTGCTTGATGCTCTCTGCCTCCACAGCCGCTATTCCGAAAGCCCACCTGAGTCCCTTTGGGTCTTTGTAATAGCCATTCCGGAGGAAGTCTATGCCCAGAATACATGGGGCCTCTGGACCAGTCACAATGGGGTGTTTCTGCCACTCCTTCCCGGTCAGGCTCACCTCGGCTTCCAACAAAGTTAATTGCTGTGATCCCCCTGTCACCCCGGCAATAGAAACAGGTTCTGCCCCCACATGTCTTGATGGAATTAAGGTACACTGCGCACCAGTATCAACTAACGCTTCATATTTTTGTGGTTCTGATGTGCCAGGCCATCGGATCCACACTGTCCAAAAGACCCGGTTTTCCCGTGCCTCTTCCTGGCTAGAGGCAGGGCCCCTCTAGCTCTGGTTGTCATTTCTTTCTTGGGCGTACATGGTATAGGTCCCCTCGAGGGGATCTAAGAGATCGTCCTCTCTTCTGTAATATCTGGCATCTCGGTCACGGGAGGCTGAGGCTACCTTCACTTTAGTAGACCCCCCGCCTCGGTTAGTATTTCCCTCCTTGAGTTGCTGTACCCGTGCTGCCAGGGTAGCAGTGGGTTTCCTATTCCACTTCCTCATGTCTTCTCCGTGATCACACAGGAAGAACCACAGCTCAGATTGTGGGGTGTACCCTCTCTCCCTGGCTGGGGGGCGCTGGGCTCTGACTTTGGGGCTTGTGACTCGCACTGGTGCCGCACTCATCAACCTCATCTCCTCCCTCACCTCCCTCATCCTCTCCTCTCTGAGGTCTTTGACCACAGCAGAGACCTGAGCCTGTATTGGGCCACTGATCATACTATCATAATTCCTGAGTTTGGTGGCTATGGAGCCCACTGTCTCTCGGTTGTCATCAGCATTAATTGTTGCAATGAAGATGGTGTATTGGGAAGGCCCTAGCTTTGCCAGATTCCACAACATTTGCCCTGTACACTTGACCTTGTCGGGGTCGTTATCATGTTGTCCATCCCTCCCAAAGAGTACCTCCAATATTGCCACCTCCCTCAGCTGTTGGATTCCCTCCTCAAGGGTCTTCCATGGTCTTCTATGATGATACTCCTGCATTCTCTCTCTGTTGACAAACCTCTCTCTTACACTTATTAAAAGCCGTTCCCAGAGAGACAGGGGCCCGTCATCTCTTCCGAATACCTGATCAACCTCTGAGTCCTGGGACAAGGGTCCCAGCTGCCTTGCCTCAATACTATCCAGCTGCACGCCCATCCCCATAAGGTCCCAGACCCGAAGTAACCAGGTTGTAAAAGGCTCACGACCCCGTCGCACAATGTCTTTTCGTAGATTACGGAGACTGTCATACCCCAGGGACTCAGTAGTGATTTCAATCCTTGGCCTCCCAACTGGTTGAGAGGGCCCTGCTTCCCCATCATTACTCACTGGCTGCTCTGGTTTGATCTTAGTCTTCCTCTTTTCCACAGGGGCAACTGCTACTGGCTGTGGCTGCCCCTCTGATCTGACTGGAGCCTGAGCGGTGATAGCGTCCATGGGTTCCTCTGCTGCCCCATTAGACTCTCTCTCTTTGGGGTACAGGAAGGGTTTCCCACCAGCTGGGCAAGTGTATTCCTTCAGCACTTGGCCCATCTCGCGTATCTCTTTCACCAGGACTCCCACCCAATCCGGGTGGGTTGTTTCTGAGGTGGGTTGTGGGACCGGGTCAGACTCTGTAGCAACATCTCTAGTGTCTGGGGCAATGTCAGGTTCTGGGATGGTGTCCCTAGTTTCTGGGGCCATGTCAGGTTCTGTGGCTACATCCCTAGTCTCTGGGGCCGTGTCGGGTTCTGTGGCAGCATCCCTAGTCTCTGGGGCCGTGTCAGGTTCTGTGGCAGCATCCCTAGTTTCCGGGGCCAGGTCAGTTTCTGTGGCAGCATCCCTAGTCTTTGGGGCCGTGTCAGGTTCTGGGGCCTCATCCCTATTGTCTGGGGTAGATGTCAGAGTGGTTATCCAAGTCAGACTCCCCTTATCCCTGAATGCTAAATAGAGCAGGCCTATCAGCAACACCAGCCACTGTATGGTATCATTAGCATCTAAAGAAGATTTGAACCCCTCAAAGATTGGCGGGATAGGCCCAAAGAGCTGGGTGAAGGGTTGTGAGAACATTTCTTTTGGTGTCACTTCCTCGCAGTAGGTACCATTATTAAAGTAACCCTAAAAACATGTCATTAGTGTGTGGTAGCTGTGAATCCACATGCCTGCCTTCCAGAGGAAGTTGAAAATCCATGAATTCCCCACCTTATTGACCCATGACACAAACTGTATAACAGCCACTGTAGCCTTAGTTATAGGGCCCATGTTTAGATATGGGGCTGCAAATGGGAGAGAAACAGCTGTGACCACTTGCCATACGAACCGGAATAAGCTAGACTACATGGTGCAACCTAATGAGGTTCCTATATCCAGCACACAAAAACTGCGTTACTCAAGAACTGTTATCCTTCTTCCCCTCGATGCCCTCGTGCCCCACCGTTGGGCGCCAAAATCTGTCTTGGTTTGAAGGACAGGTGTCTGTCAAGGAAGGCAGGAGTTTCCCTTGGAGTGGGAAACTGTAACTCTTCTCCCTCCGAATTATTATAAAGGCTCTCAGGCAAAGATATGGGAATAGGAATAACAGTTCTTTACTACTATCTAGAACAAAGGATAACAAATAACAACAACTATAACGTTAACCAACAAACAGAACCAGAAACTCAGTGGCAGCCTGCTCGGCTTCAGGCACCTTTTCTCTTTGGTGCAGTTCCAGTCACAGCCTGCAGGGGCGCTCTGGGTGTGATGATTCCCCGGTGGCTGCAGGGGCGCTCCGGCGTGAGCTCAGGTAGCACACGGCGAATGGCGACTGCCCGAAGCACGGAGGGATGGAGGAGAGCCTTTGCTCCACAGACCCTCGGGAGGGGCAGCTGGTGTTGGTGCCACAGCAGGATCCCGGGACACAGGGAGCTGGGACGGTAAGGGGTCTCCACGTGCAGGGAAAAACCCCGCTACAATGTAGCGGAGAAAACTCAGAGCGGGCTGGTGGCAGGCAGGTCGGCTCTGGATGGGGCAGAGGGCAGAGACTCACAGCAGACAGACCGGCAGCTCCGCGCTGGCTTCTCAGGGGCCGTGGGTTCAGCAGACAGCAGCTTCGACCGTCCAGCTCCGAGGGTCCCGAGCAAGAGAGTGTGACCTCCCCCCGCCCTTGCTTTTCAGTCTCTCCAAATCTCGCGTTACCAGGCTCTGCTTCCGTGAGGGGCAATTTTGCCCCACCCTGCCAAGAAGAAAGGCTACAGCCTTGTGCTTTGTTTCTCTTAAGTACCCAGTCATTTGTGTCCTAGCAACCCATGGGAGAAAAATTCCTGAGGAAAAGAACCAGATCCAACCTTCAACAAAGAGCTAAAAGCTGCAGATTAAAACAGTGAAACTCTTTAACACCCTCCCTATTATTTTCCCCTAATATTTCTCAAGTGAGGGGGAAGCACTACTTCTCACAGAAGTAGAAAAGGTGAAAGGTTTTGAGAAGAGCTGACCTCCTGTAGTCACTTGGCCTGGATATCAAGTAAAACACCACCACACACAAACATTTGCCTCCTGACATGGTGGAAAAGAGAGCAGATTGCTAATACACAATTGTTGCGGTGGTTCGGAACCAGAGGACTTCCGGACAGGTTCCACGGACAGAGGGTTTCCCCCCGGAGCTCCCAGGGGCAGCAGTTGGACCACCAATCCACGGACCCAAGCTCCTGCTTTTGGTTACTGGACTTGTCTGTTATGTTTCCCCGCTCTGGGAAATTCCCTGTCACTCCATTGTTCATTCATTGTTCTCTCTTTTCCCCTCCCCTCCCCAAACCCCATTCGGCAATGTACCCCAGACCCTCCCCTGTATTGTCCCCTGACCTCATCCTATTGGGTGTTGTTCCTCCCTTAAATACCGATGTAATAAGCTGCTCTTGGCTCTTGGTCCATGTGCTCCCTTTGGAGGCAATAAACCTACCGAAATCACATACCAAGAGACCTCCTTCTCTGGTAGTTCTTTGCTGCTTCACCACGCTCCGGGGGGAACATCTCCCCGGACCGAAACGCGGACTAGCTGTGCCCGTTGTCGGCACTCCGAGGAAGTCTTCCCGATCGCGAACGACCTCCTAGAGTAGCGCTAGGACTCCGCTGCCGGTACCAAGGTGGGACCGAGGCAGGGAACGCAACACACAATAATACCTTCGAGGATGAGTATCTCATATTTCTCTGCTGTAGTCACAGAACCTTGGGGAAACCAGTTGTAAGATGCTACCAGTACTGGCATGGGTATAAAAACACAATAAGGACTTGAGTAAGTGGGAATTTTTGTTCGTTGTGTTCGTTGGTTGGTTGCTTTTCTTTTTCTTTTTCTTTTTTATTTTTCTTCTTTTTTTTTTTTTTTTTTTTTTTTTGTGTTTGGTTTTGGTTTTGGAGGTTTTTTTTGAGAGGGGAGGGTACTAGGTTGGTTGTTTGTATTGGCATTTTGCAAAGGAATGGAAGAATATAACCAAGCTTTTCATATTTCTTACGCGAATGCTTCTCAACCCTAAGTACACATTTAAAATTCCTCATTAAAAGAAAGTGTTTGGATTAATAGCCCTAAATTCTTCAGGTTTCTCAAGAGGAAAATTCTTATGTTACGGGGTACTATTGGGTCTGACTGGGGTAAAGCTCACAGGCCTTACACTGCTGTACTTTGCTTTGGTAGCTGGCGTTGATAACAGAGCAGTGTTTTGGCTACTGCCAAGCAGTGCTGTCCCTGTGACATTCCTCCCCCACTGAAGGGGATGGCGGTGGGCAAGATCCTGGGAGGGGACACCAGCAGGCCAGCTCACCCCAGTCAGCCAAAGGGATATTCCATACCATATGACATCAGCTCAGATATATAAGGGAAGGAAGAGAGGAGGAGGAGGAGGCACTCAGGGCTGGTCCATGTTTGCCTTCTTGAACAACCGTCACGCGTGCTGAAGCCCTGCTTCCCAGAAAGTGTCCGGACATCGCTGCTGATGGGAAGTAGAGATTGATTGTTTTTCCCTCTGCTCTTGCGCGCGCAACTCTCAGCTTGCTTGTTCTATTTTTTCCCCGCTGTAATAAAACTGCCTTTTCTTACCCTGATAGTCTTTTTCAATATTATTCTCTCCCCTCTCCCAGTGGGAGAGGGAGTGATAGAGTGACTGAGTGGGCACCTGGCACCTAGCCGGGGTCAACCCATCGACAGTCTCTTTTGGCGCCCGAACGTGGGGCGAGATAAAGGCAGTTTTATATATATATACATATATTGCATGCTCTAGTAATTACCAATAGCAGCTCTCAAGTAGTAAACTCCTGCGTGGCATACGGCCTTCGGCTGCCACACTGCTTATCTTTGTTTTGCTATGTTTGGGAACATGTTGAAACAAACAATGACTGTGAACGAATATAACTCCTTCTCTCTGCCCTGGGTGAATTTGAGTATAGATGATCTTTTACTGCAGGCTCCTGTAATTATTGCCAACCCTTACATAAGCTTCCTGATATTATTAATAATATTAGCCAACACCGTTGTTACCTTATGGAATTCATGGAAATTGTCATCTCCCTGGTAGAGAAAGAAACAACCCTTGGGTGAGGAGCTGTTAAAATCTGCCCTGAGGTACCCAGTTCCTGGGTGGAAAGGAATATGGAGGGATTTGGGCAGGTTCCTAGGGTGGTTATCACCACCTGTTGCCTGGGAGTTTACTCCTGAAGAGGTAAATAACCCTAACAAACTGGCCCGTCGGCTGACAGAAGGGTGCCTCGTTTACTCTCAAGAATGAGAGCAGCTTCTTGCCCTGTACTAGGGGCTGGCCTGGGCTTACTGGGCCTCTGTTCAATATTCTCAGAGGACTGTGGTTGAGGCAGGAACTCAAACTGTGTCTGAGGACACTATAGCTGAGACAGGGACACAAACTACATCTGTGGCTGAGGCAGGGATACAAACCATAACAACTATGTCTGAGATAGGAACCCAAACCACAACAACTACAGTAGTTGCCCCAGTAGTGAAAAAAAAAAAAATGGACAAGGCAAGTTTCAGGCCGATTAGTAAGAGAAGAAGAAGAGGAAGAAGAGATGGGGCTAGATCAAGAAGCAGGTCCCTCAGCAAAGGAATCGAAGGGAGTGAGGCAGATTAAACAGGAGACCGAAGTTACTCGGTCCCTGACCCCATCCAAACTTCGAGACTTGCGAAAAGATTACAGCCGCCAGTCAGGTGAGAGGATTCCTGCATGGCTGCTGCGATGCTGGGATAATGGGGCCGATAGTCAGCAGTTAGAAGGTCATGAAGCCCAACAGCTGGGATCCCTTGCTAGGGATCGGGAAATTGAAAAAGGACTTGCAAAGAAAGGAGCAACTTGTAGCCTCTGGAGACGGCTTCTTTCAAGTGTGAAGGCAAGATATCCTTTTAAGGAAGATCTTGTAAAGTCCCCAGAGAAGTGGACCAATGTGGATGAAGGTATCCAGTACCTGAGAAAATTAGCAGTGCTGGAAATTGTCTATAGTGATCTAAAGGATGATAGCGTCACCATAGATCCAGAGGATATCCCTTGTACACTTGCCATGTGGAGGAAGGTGGTTCAAGGCGCCCCAGCATCATATTCCAGCAGCTTGGTGGCACTTTATTACCCAAAAATGGATACACCAACTGTAGAGTTGGGGTCCGCCTGGCTCCGAAATGTAGAAGAAACTCTGGGTGCTCCCTCATCCCTGCGAGCCACCACCCCAACTTTTAGAGGCAGCCCAAGAGATTACTCCTCTCCAACCCCAGTCAGAGGGAAAGGAATCCCCAAGAACAGGCCACGTAACGAGCTCTGGTTTTTCCTGCGTGAGCATGGAGAGGCCATGAGGAAATGGGATGGTGAACCCACCTCTAAGCTGAGCGCCTGGGTCCAAGAACTGAGGGGAAAGAGACCTGTTAAGAAGGGGCTGCCCAAGAAGAATGTCAGTGTAGTTACCACAGAGAGACCAGAAGACAATCAGCGATTTCCCAGATATAAGAGAACTAAAACTGTTTCCTACAGTCCTTGAGAAGGGAACCTCTGATTTGGCATCACAAAGGTCAGACAGTGAATACTCTGACCAGGAACAGGAATAGAGGGTCCCTGCGTCCGTCCAGGAGGAGGAAAGGTATGACTGGGTATACTGGATGGTGTGGATTCGATGGCCTGGCACATCAGATCCACAGAAGTACAAAGCTTTAGTGGATACCGGTGCACAGCGTACACTGATGCCATCGAGGCACAAGAGTGCAGAAGCCATCTGGATCTCTGGAGTGACAGGAGGATGCCAGGAGTTGTCGGTAATAAAATCTGGGGTGAGCTTAACAGGGGACAGATGGCAAAGGCACCCCATTGTGACTGGCCCAGAGGCCCCTTGTATCTTTGGCACCAACTACCTCAGGAGAGGGTATTTTAAGGATCCAAAAGGATATCGATGGGCCTTTGGCGTAGCTGCGGTGAATACAGAGAAGATCAAACAGTTATCCACCCTGCCTGGCCTCTCAGAAGATCCCTTCATCGTAGGATTGCTGCAGGTGGAAGATCAACAAGTACCGATTGCTACCAGGACAGTGCACCGGAGGCAGTATCGTACCAACCGAGACTCCGGGACTCCTATCCATGAACTAATTCATCAACTGGAGAGCCAAGGAGTTATCAGCAAGACCCGCTCACCCTTCAACAGCCCCATATGGCCAGTGCGGAAGTCAAATGGGGAATGGCGGCTGACAGTGGACTATCGGGGCCTGAATGAAGTCACACCACCTCTCAGTGCTGCCGTACCAGACATGTTGGACCTCCAATATGAGCTAGAGTCAAAAGCACCCAAATGGTATGCCACGATTGACGTAGCTAATGCATTTTTTCTCAGTCCCTCTAGCGGCAGAGTGCAGGCCACAATTTGCTTTCACTTGGAGTGGTGTCCAGTATGCCTGGAACCGACTGCTCCAGGGGTGAAAACACAGCCCCACCATCTGCCATGACCTGATCCAGGCTGCCCTGGTGTTCACTAGCTGTCGGCGTCCAGCCCGGATTTTGGACAGCCTCCAGCTGGCCAGGTTCCAGAAGTGTCCTTGTCCAAAGGAAGCACTCTGGCGGTATCCCTTAGACACCAGCCAGTGAAGCTGCTCGCCCAGCAAGGTGACGCGCTGGGAGCGAGGAGCTACGCTCGCTAGCTGCTGAAGTAGAAATAAGGTGAGAGGGACTTCTGGTATGGATGAATTCTGTGCGGCTCTATTGCAGGAAGTCCAGCACAGAGGGAATCCTGGGACCAAAAGCCCCGAATGCTCTCCGTGACCACCTTATGAGGGACACATACTAACCAATCATCTGAGGGTCCAAGGGAGGTACAAGGGCAGGACCAGGGGACAGGTCCAATGGAAGGGGGAGAGGGGAGGAGGTATGAGGTAACAGTGAAACAATCATCCAGTAACAGTTAACCTTCTAGAAGGGGGGAGATGATAGACACAACTAGTAACCAAGTAAGTTTGCCCTGGGCTAAACCATGGTCACTTCAGTCCCCAGGGGTGCTTAGCAGTCTTGGAAGCCCTTGACCAAAGTCCTTTCTTCTCTTCCTGGGCTTTTGCTACCCCTGGAGTCCCAGAGGTAACTTCCACAGCCCCCACACCCTGGAACAGGGTGGAGCTCCAGAACACCTGCAATATATTGATGATATCATTGTGTGGGGTGATACAGCAGGAGAAGTTTTTGAAAAAGAGAAGAAAATAATCCAAATTCTTCTGAAAGCTGGTCTTGCCATAAAACAAAGTAAGGTGAAGGGACCTGCACAGGAGATCCAGTTTCTGGGAATAAAATGGCAGGATGGGCGCTGTCATGTGCCAACAGAGGTGGTTGACAAGACTGCCAATATGTCTCCACCAGTTAATAAGAAGGAAACACAAGCTTTCCTGGGCCTTGTAGGATTCCGGAGAATGCACATTCCAGGCTATAGTCAACTTGTGGGCCCCCTCTATCGAGTGACCCGGAAGAAGAATGACTTCAAGTGGGGCCCTGAGCAGAAACAGGCCTTTGAGCAGATCAAACAAGAAATAGCTCGTGCAGTGGCTCTTGGGCCTGTTTGGACAGGACCAGATGTGCAAAATATACTCTACACTGCAGCTGGGGAGCAGGGCCTCACCTGGAGCCTCTGGCAGAGGACCGCAGGAGAAACCCGAGGTCGGCCATTAGGATTCTGGAGCAGGAGTTACCGAGGATCAGAAGCCCGCTATACTCCAACTGAAAAAGAAATACTAGCCGCTTATGAGGGGGTTCGAGCAGCCTCAGAAGTTGTTGGGACAGAAGCATGTCTCCTCTTGGCACCACGACTGCCTGTCCTACACTGGATGTTCAAAGGAAACATTCCCTCTGTGCATCATGCAACCAGTGCTACATGGAGTAAGTGGGTGGCCTTAATTACACAACGAGCCCCAATGGGAAAACCCAACTTCCCAGGAATCCTAGAAGAGATTTTGAGTTGGCCAGAAGCCAGAGATTTTGGAGCACTGTCTCAGAAGGTGACTCATGCCCAAGAAGCACCACCATATAAGGAGTTACCAGAAAACGAAAGAAAATATGCTTTATTTACTGATGGATCCTGTAGAGTGACAGGAAACCATCGGAGGTGGAGAGCTGCTGTGTGGAATCCCACACGACAAGTCATTGAGACTGCTGAAGGGGAAGGTGAATCAAGCCAGTTTGCAGAAGTGAAAGCCATCCAACTAGCCCTAGAGATTGCTGAGAGAGAAAAGTGGCCCATACTCTATACTGACTCTTGGATGGTGGCTAATGCCCTATGGGGATGGCTGCAGCAGTGGAAGAAAACCGACTGGCAGCGCAGGGGAAAACCCATCTGGGCTGCTGCATTATGGCAGGACATTGCTGCACGGATAGAAAACATGACTGTGAAAGTACGCCATGTAGATGCCCATGTGCCCAGAAGTCGTGCCACTGAGGAGCATCAGAACAATGAACGGGTAGATAAGGCCATCAAAATTGGAATAGCTCAGGTGGACCTAGATTGGGAGAGAAAGGGTGAGCCATTTATAGCTCGATGGGCCCACGAAACATCAGGGCATCTTGGAAGGGATGCAACATACAGATGGGCTCGTGATCGAGGGGTGGATCTGACCATGGAGGCCATCACACAGGTTATTCATCAGTGTGAAACATGCGCTGCCATCAAGCGAGCCACACGAGTGAAGCCTCTTTGGAGTGGAGGGCGATGGCTGGAGTTCCAGTATAGTGAAGCCTGGCAAATTGATTACATTGGGCCATTGCCACGAACACGCCAAGGCAAGAGTTACATCCTCACCATGGTGGAGGCCACAACTGGCTGGCTGGAAACATATCCAGTAAACCACGCCACTGCTCGGAACACAATTTCAGGTCTTGAAAGACACATTTTGTGGCGACATGGAACCCCAGATAGAATTGAGTCAGACAATGGGACTCATTTTCGAAATAATCTTATTAACTCCTGGGCAAAGAGGCATGGCATTAAGTGGATATATCATATTCCTTATCACCCACAGGCCTCTGGGAAGATTGAAAGATATAATGGATTGTTAAAAACTATGCTACGGGCACTAGGTAATGGGACATGGAAGCATTGGGATGTGAATTTGGCAGAAGCCACTTGGCTAGTCAATACTAGGGGATTTGTTAACCACCCTGGTCCCGCCCAAACTAATTCCTTAGACACTGTGGAGGGAGACAAGGTTCCTGGACTACACATAGGAAAGTGGCTGGGGAAGTCAGGGTGGGTTGCTTCCCCCATGGGGAAGGGCAAACCCATTCGTGGGATTGTCTTTCCTCAAGTACCTGGGTGTACTTGGTGGGTAATGCAGGAGGATGGGGAGACCCAATATGTACCTCAAGGTGATTTAACCTTGGGGTAAGAATAATATATGTTGGAAGTTGTATGTTGCAGGATGTAAAGTAGCAGAAGGGACATGAGCTGATGAAGAACAAATTTTAGCGAGGAGCAAGAAAAAGGCCACAATGAACAGGGATGGTGCCAGTAGTCGACAATCAAGTTTCCTATTCCTCCTGTCCTGGCCCCACATTCTGCTGGAAATGGAGACCACCTGGAAGGATGTTAAAGGACAGGAGATAGTAGTTAATGTGATGGGGATGGTTTAAGGATGTAGCTTAAATTGCATGTGTGAGTAGGAAAGGATTATATAGGATCTGAGCATGACGCAAATGGTAGGGAATAAGGGGTGAAGATTGTATTGGGTCTGACTGGGGTAAAGCTCAGAGCCCTTACAGTGCTGTGCTTTGTATTGGTAGCTGGTGTTGATAACAGAGCAGTGTTTTGGCTACTGCCAAGCTGTGCTGTCCCTCTGACATTCCTTCCCCACACCGAAGGGGATGGGGGGGGCAAGATCCTGGGAGGGGACACAAGCAGGCCAGCTGACCCCAGTCAGCCAAAGGGATATTCCATACCATATGACATCAGCTCAGATACATAAGGGAAGGAAGAGAGGAGGAGGAGAAGGCACTCAGGACTCGTCCATGTTTGCCTTCTTGAACAACCGTTACGCGTGCTGAAGCCCTGCTTCCCAGAAAGTGTCCGGACATCACTACTTATGGGAAGTAGAGATTGATTGTTTTCCCCTCTGCTCTTGCGCGTGCAACTCTCCGCTTGCTTGTTCTATTTTTTTTCTTGCTGTAATAAAACTGCCTTTTCTTACCCTGATAGTCTTTTTCAATATTATTCTCTCCCCTCTCCTAGTGGGAGAGGGAGTGATAGAGTGACTGAGTGGGCACCTGGCACCTAGCCGGGGTCAACCCATGACATAAGTACCAATTGTAATAACCATGTCTGTGATCCATTTATGTAGCATTCAGCTGTTAGAAAAATTTCATCAGTTCTTTTTCTTATACTAATCCTGCCAAAGATATAATGTATCAATTTTTAACCACAAAATTTTATCAAAATCCAGAAATCAGGGAAATTCCTACCTTCTATTACCTGGTGATCAATGGTCCGTGAGTAAGATGAATTACCCTCTCTCTTTCTTTCTTAAATGAAAGAACAGTAATTAAAAGAAAAAAATCTACTTCTGTGCTAGATGTTACTCTGTTTACATATACAGAAGTTTCCCCCAGGCAACAATGGATTATTTTATTTTAATGAAAGAGCATACACAATACAACTCCCAGCTTTAAAACAGAGAACAGACACAGAATAATAAAATCATCTACCATTACAGGTAGATGAATTTGTGAACACATGGGGAAAAGCTTACTGAATTCCTCATTATGACAAAAGAAATCCTGAAAAATAATCCCAACTGCTGATAATATATTAAAAAGTAACATTTCTTACTATTAACCTGTCAAACAATAGATATAGTATAATTTCAAAGTCTCTGCAAGACAAAGTTTATATTTCCTCTTAGTCAAATACTTTACAAAGTTGAATCCCTGACTAGATAATAGCCTTTATCACTGCTGCACTTACACTAAATAGAACTTAAAAAGAAACTTGCTACCCTCTCAGCGAGTACCCACAGTGATTTCCTAATGGGACTTGTGAGCTCTTTCAAATCAGCATTTCCTCACTTTGGTACATTGTCACTACACAAAAAGAACAACAACCTGGTTGAAACTTTTTTTTAAAATGGTGACTGCTTTCTGCCTAGATGGCCATGAAATTGATGTGTTTTCAGAGTCGCCATTACATTTGGAGGTTCACAATGTGTCGCAGCTGCTCTCCAGAGTGAAAAGGCTCGTGTGTGCAGCAGGCAGCTCTGCACTGACATGGGCCTCTGCTTCACAGCAAAACTCCACTGCAATAAAACCAGTGTTTTTTCAGACCAAATGGCTGAGGAGCAAGGGACACCTAAGATCTTCTGAAAAAAAAATTAAAAAGTAATAAAACCCAATTCACAGAGAACACGTTTCATCTATCATTTTGGAGCAGGAAGGCAATAAAAAACATGTTCAGCATGAACACACACAAGTATTACCAAACATTTTAACTCAAAGTATTTATTACAAAAGCCAACAATTTTCATTAATTAGATTGCATCTCACAGATGCACACAAAAATCTTATTCATTAAATTACCAGGTGCTCAGGGAAACAGACTGATTTGTCAAACAAAACCTGAATGCAAAACCTTTCTTTGCCTTGCCTCAACGAGTACTGCCTTCCAACCCCCTAGTCTGAAGCTCAGATTTTTATAAACTTGGCTTATAATTGTTACTGAAAAGCATTTTGTCTCCAATAGAAACTGTGAAGAAATTAGCCTGAAATAGAAACTGCTCTGTGAAAAACTACTCAGTCACTATGACATCTTAGTTTTTATCGTCACTTGCCTGCCTTGTTCACTTGCCAAAATATTGGTGCAATATTTTAAAATCCTGCAAAGACCAACTCCAGCTCCTCTTGGGCTCCTATGTTTGTCTTTTTACTCTTCTACATTGCAGCTGGTCTTTTAAATTCTGACCTTTAATCAAAAACATCTGTTTTGAAGTCATCCTTCTATCAAAAATGTCCAACCTTTGAGGCATGCACTTGCCCAGGTGTATTCTGAATTATGCTCTATCACAACTAACATGCACATTAGGAATCTCAAGGCTAACTACAGCATAAAGAGCTGCAGGATAGTAACACGTGATGTCTTCTGCCAGCAGTATGACCTATTAACCATCAACAGTTCAGTATGATAAATTCAGTACCTTGCAGGTTTCAGAAGATTATCTTGCTGCAAAGGTTGAAATAAAATAGTCATTTACATTATTTCTACCAACCTGTTGCATTACCATAGAACAACTTGGGTTGAAAAGGACCTTAAAGATCTTTTAGTCCCAACCCCCTACCAAAGGCAGGGACACCTTTCAGTAGAAATTAGGAGAGAGACATTCAAAAGGGCCTAAAGAACTCAACAGGCAAGTTAAACCACTTCTGTCAAATCCACATTACTTCAGGGCAGCACCAAGGATCTCTGTGGCACCACTAAATTTACAGTATTTTGCAAACACTTCATCTCTGTCTTGGGTTAGGCCAGAGGGGTCAAAATCTAGGAAGTGATCTGTGCTGCAAGAATGCAGGGAGGAATACAACTTCCTTCCTGCGAGAGAGAGAGCCAATAATTAGGTAGTTTTAAGAATTGATAGGTAGGTAAACCAATTAAAAGTTGGTCCGCCTTCAAGGAAAAACCTATATATAAGCAGAGGCTCTCTGACGCTCTTCTTCTTTGGACCTGCTGCTGCTGTGTAGAGAGGAGCAGCTCCTGCTTCTCTCGCTGGTAAGGCTCAAGCGCTTCTCCCCCCCCCCCCCCCCCCCCCTCCAAAGGAGGGATGGGGGGGGGGAAGGGAGGTTTTACGGCAGCCGTGCCGCTGCAGCCGGGCAGGCATCGGGGAGGAAACGATTGGAATTTTCAGCAGATCTAGCTCAGCCGGTGTGCCAGCTACACAAGAGGGAGAGCCGGGCCAGGCAAGGACCGGGCCGGACTCCATCCAGCTCGGGCCAGGCCCTGCCCTGTCACCCCGGGCCCAGATGGCCCCACCAGACCGAGCCAGTTTGGCAGAGCCAGGCAAAGACTCTTGAGAGCGTCTGGCATCCAGCTCGGACCTGTTCAAGCAGCCCGGCAAAGAGCACGTGATCCTCACACTGCCGGAGAGAGAGAGACAGAGATTAACTCTCTTCATGCTTGAACTAAACTCACAGACACCCATCTTTTCTCGCAGAGAGAGGAACGAGTGAAGACATCTACATAGTGCAGCGCAGAGACTTTACAGTCAGTGAGGAAAGCAGAACTGATACCTAGAGAGAGGTGCATGGGAAGTTGCTTCAAGAGTAAAGCTAGAAACTCTTTTGGAGAACTATGGTTAGAAACTGAGCTAATAAATTCTCTGTAATATATGAAGATATAGTCCAAAGAGGATGTGAGGTTCTTATTGCAGCCAATGAACTGAAATACCTAAGTACAGACAAGTAAGTGTTGAAAAAGTACAGCCTGATGAGAAACTAAAACCAAGAGAGAAGAGAGGCTGTGATCTAGAGCCCTAGTCCCGGGGAGAATGCTAGAGAACCTGAGTTGTCAGGAGAACCTGTGTTGCTAAGCACAGAAGAAGAGATTTTCTTTGTTGCTGCAATTGAACTGGGCATCCTTAAAACAGGTACCCTGTAGACTGTTCATAACCCACCATAGTGGCTGTGGGAAGGCTACTGGTGTGGGAGGGATCCACCATTAAGCTGGACTTTACTCCGGGCGGCGGTTAATAGTGAAGCAGAAGACCCATAAAAACTGTATTTTTTCTTACAGAAGATCTATAGTGTAAGCAAAAGAAACTTCTCTCCCTAAATGAACTGAAACAAGAGCTGTTTCTGAGGTGGTAAACTGACTAGAGGTCAAAGTGTTGTCTTTTATATGTTGTCAGGGAGAATGAAATAGAGAGGTGGGGAAGGAGGGGTGGTCTAGAGAGTTTGTTCTAGTTTTTTTTTTTTTCTTGAGTTTTTTTTTTCTTTTTTCCCTTTGTCTTAGATATATTAATAAAACTTCTTTGTACTTTATAAAGTTTGAGCCTGCTTTGCCTACTCCTAATCCTTATCTCACAACAAGCAATCAAGTAAATTTAAGTAAGTGTGCTAGCATTTAGCCACAAACCTGAATAAGCAAACTAAAACCACAACAATCTCCTAGTAGCTTTCAGGAAAAAAAACCCAAACACTCCCTCCCCACCAAAAGAAACAAACAAGGAGAAAGTAAATCATGGTATTCCAAATCTGCAACTACTCTGAGCACCCCCAATGTGAAGAAAAGCAGTAAGGAGATAAAGCATCTGATCTTTTAAAAAAAGGTACAAACTACTATAAGATTTAAAGAATATGCCTGTAGTAGAAAGGAGGTAAGATGGAGAAAACCTTTCATTTAATTTCTCCTCAGTCTTTCCTCCTGTGGTTTTAAGTCTTCCTTTCCCATTATAGATGACAGCCTCAGATGGAGTTTTTTCTAATAACATCTACTGAAAGTTCTCTGTCTACTTTCAAGGCACCCATAAAAAGGGAAAACTGTGTCAGGGGTAAAGCACAGCTTTTGAAAGCTGTGCATTCAGGAGGGGCAGATAAACATGAGAGAATAGGAACCGGTGTCACAGGCCAGGTCTGGCACACGAAGAACAAATGCTTTTGACAGAACATGATCTCTAGAAACAACTCAGGGAGGTAATTTATAGCACACTTCAGTCTCTGTACACGTCTCTAAACCTCACCTCTACCAGTAAAAAAAAATTTCAAACTTAACCTCTGAGCTTTGTAAATTGGGAACAAGGGAATTCTTTTTCCCCCAAAGTAACTATCTGTTAAGTAAATTCCAGTTACTTTTTTTTTTTAAAGCCTAAAGAAAGAATGGTCAACATATATTCAGCTTTTTATAGTGAGAACACAGCCTCAGAAGCACCTCCTTATTAAGTGTACAGGTTATGCAGCCTCATTGCTGTAGGCTGGGTCTATTTTCTTTCAAGTTACTGTTTAATATGGCTTTGTAAATATTGAAGCATATAGTTACCTTAAGCAATTTCATTAATTTATAATTTTAGGTCTTGTTCATATGTTTGAAGCCTCTGACACTAAAAATTAGTGTGTGCTTCCTCCACCTGTTTCATCTCTCTCTAAATGTGCTCTTCTGTGTTTCTGAGAACATTATTGACATCAATTGCAAATTGCACTAAAAAAACCCTTTAAGGTGTATCAAGACCTGAAAGATAATCCTCCCATCAGCTTACAGCCTCAGTGCACAAGTTTTTCTGTTGATAAGTGGAGAAGTTTTGTCGCAGTAGAGACGGACACATGACACGCGTATAGTCCAAGGACAAAGAAGTGCTTTATTAGTCTATGCTAACATCTTTATACCCTTTTTCCTCAGCTACTGTAACATGCTACTATCGGCTGCATGGGAAACAACACCAAAGCTATCTTCATAACAAGAACTTTCCCAGCACGTTAACAAGCCATACAAGCAGTCAACTACACACTATAAATCCTCCACCATATTCTTGATGCTCTTCCTCAAGGCCATCTCTGGGTGCAAAACATCTTCCCTGGTTATCTTCTTGGCTGTCCCCCACTGTGGCTGCAGGTGTTCATACCATTGCTTTCTCACGGGGCTTTCTCACGGGTAAATTCTGATCACTTTCAAGTCCATGTCTGAGAGGCTTTCAGGCCTGCTGTCAGCCTTATCCATCCCCACAATTCCCCCTTTTTGTTTTACTACCAAGAAAGCAGTGTTTATCTATCTCTGCAGGGCCCTTTGCAGAAAAGACAACAAACACAGCACCAATAGTAAGAACAAAAATACAACAAGCAAGATGACACTTCCCATTTTCAACAGATCTTTGAACCATCCTGTGATGCCCCAGACACTAAATCATGTATCAAACCCACTAACAGTTTTACTTAACTTTTGCACTCCATACTGTAGCTCTTGAATATTTGCAAAGATATACTTTGAATTGTCTGACAAACTCATACAGCACATTCTTTCAAAATAAGTATGTTTTAAAAGGAGATTGTGGAGTTGCAAGTGAAACACACATAGAAGATTGATTTAAAGCATGAGCTAATGTTATCTATACATTCTCAGACATAGGAGGCAGAGGAGGCAACATGACCTTTCCTTCCCCTATGCAAAACCTAATGATAGCAATCATTAACATCCAAGGTTCAGGTCGATTCATCACTGTCCTGGGGGCGAAGTCACTGTAAGTCCGGCCTCACACACCGTGCCGGCACCCAACGGGCTCCAGTATCTGTGGAGACACAAGCATATCTACACCCCCAAGTGATGAGGTCCCATGGACTCTCCCACTTGTTGTTAATCAAATCTCTGACCCGCACCTTTCCTCGAGGGATATTCACTGTTCTGTCGACTGCAAAGAAAGAAAATGCTTTAGAAATATAGGAATATTACAATCAGAAGGCACTGTGAGATGATTGATTGTATAAAAAGCTTTTGCAGTCTGCTCTGCAGGGGTTCCCCTATCATTCCCCCTTTTTGTTTTAATTAACGTAAGTTTGTCTATGGCATTACCAGCCACCTGTCACAAGTAGTGTAATAAGTAAGAAACACACATAGACATAAGAATACTTTTAACACCCATGTGATAAAACCTCTAAGTGATCAATGATATTCTGTGATTCTTCATGACCCAATAGTTCAAAAAATCCGTCTTGATTACATTATTTGTGAAGGTTGTCAAGCAAAATAATACATTATGGAACTGTGAAATACTATACCAACAGTCAGGGTCTGTGACAGCTGGCACCTTGTTTCAGTGAGGGCCGGGGGATCCCTCCCGGGTGAGATCCCCAAGTCCACCCCAAAAGGGGTGCAACTCATATAAACTCAAATTATGAAGTCAAACCTGACTTAAGTATGATTTGGATGCAGAAACACCTGGGTCTGTTGGTAGATGTCCAACCAGGGAGAGTCCAGGCTTGGCCAGAGCCAGGACCCCAGCTGGAGGGACTTCCCTAACACAGATCTTATGAGAAAGCTGTTAGAAACAGCACCTAGGAAGGTTACTTAAAGCTGAACAAATCATGGAGACAGTTATATAAACATAGTACAGGTTGTGCAGCCTGTAAAGTAACAGACGTTGTCAACTACCTTTAACTAAGAAGACCATGGTACCATGAACATGATTATTAAAAGAATGCATATATATCACTGTACGTACGTAATCTTAACCTAATCTTTCCTATAACACAGATAGTTATGCATAACTGCAGTCAACTTTCACAGAATCTAGTTGTAATACTTAATTTTAACAGAACTTAATAAACCTAATAGCATTTAAACTTTAACAACATATTTATAGTTATTAATACGTCAGGGGTGATCTGGAGTTATGAATACATCAGGAGTGACAGTTTGGGAGAGTTCCAAAGACAGCGTTACGAGCTGCGAGTACACAGATCCATCCCTTCTTCGAGCAGGGATGCAGGTGTGTGGTATTGTCTCCGGGGTCACTGTACTTCAAGGTTCACCTGTGGATATAGAACTCAACACTCATTAACATAAAGTAAAAACAAGAAAAACTGGAAAACAGATCGAAATTCAGGTATCCATTTCTGTCTGGTGATACAATTCCTATTAGTAATTCACAGAGACGTCTGGCTTTCTCAAGCAGTTCTTAGTCAAAGGCTTCTCATCGCCCCTGTCATCCAGGTTGCAGAGTAACAGGGGGCCTGGCCCCCGGGTGGGGGGGGTGAGGGAGGTGGGGGGCGGGGAGGGGGGGAGCCATGTAAGTCTGCATTGACAGCATGTCCT
The DNA here is from genome assembly GCA_034509425.1 of Eopsaltria australis. Classification (NCBI taxonomy): domain Eukaryota; kingdom Metazoa; phylum Chordata; class Aves; order Passeriformes; family Petroicidae; genus Eopsaltria; species Eopsaltria australis. Next base: position 54,755 of record JAVTVJ010001257.1, on the reverse strand, counting down.
GAGTTGGCAGCATGCCCTGCGGAGGTGTTTGTGTCTGAGCACCCCTGCCCCTTTCGGGCTCTGCTTCCCATTTCCCGAGTTTCCTAAAAATTGACCATTTACATGAGACTTGAATTTATATTGTTTTGCAAAATGACCAGGTTTCCCACATCATTGACAAGAGAAAACTGCTGTATTCCCAATTCCTTTCTGCTTTTTCCCTGTTTGTTCCTGTTTACAATCAGTTTTCAAATGCCCTTGCTGTCTGCATGCATAGCATTTCTGAGGTGGTCGTAAAACGGCTGCTAAAGCAGTCGTTTTATGTTCCACAGACCCAACCTTAGCACAAGTCGTAACCATATCTGTTAATGAAGGATCCCCCGGAATGGTATAAATCACCTTTTTACAATCCTCATTTACATTTTCCCGGGCTAACTGTTTACACAAGATCTGCCGTAACTGTTCGTCCTCAACTTGTCTCTCCAGGGCTGCTGAAATCCTTTCTGCAAATTGCAAAAATGGTTCCTTTGTCCCTTGAACTACTTTTACAAATCGAGGTCTGGGAGAAGCCATTTCTATGGTTTTTATCAATGCTCCCATTCCTAGCTTCTGACATAGTTCAAGGATCAAAGGATGCCATTGGGCTTGTGTGTCTGGGTTAGCAAATGCACCCCTTCCCATCAAGGCATCAGATCCCACTGCATACCTAGGATCGTCCTGACATCTGTGCATATTCTCTACTGCAGCTCTCTCTGCCATCGGTCTCCAGTTACTCTCAAAAACTCCAAACTGCACAGGCTGAAACAACACCTGAGCAAGGTGCTTGATATCAAAAAGTGCAAGCAAGTCTGTGTTTATCACTCGAATTACTTGCATAACTTCTGGAGACCCCAGGCCATATTTAGTAATTCTTTCTTGCAAATCTTGACCTACCCTCCAGGCAATCACCTGATGACTATCTTGCTGATTAGTTCCTGGTGTAGCTTTAAACACGGGATATGCTTGAACACCTTTGCCTGCACCAGCACGCCCCCCAGCAGCCTCCTCCCCAACCATTTCAATGTCAGTTGTAAACACATCACTATTAAGATTAGGCATACCCAGCCTTTCAACCAGCTCCCAATCCCCACACTCAAGGGCTTTACGTTTGACTTGTTCCCAAAACCGAGCCGGTTGTCTCGGCTGCACTGTCACCTGACAAGGAGGCAGTGTCCAGGGCCTGGTTTTCCAAGCCTTATTAGAGCGACGACGATCACTCTCTCTCTCCTGTGAACGCTCCCGCATTGACGCAGCCTCTGAGATTCCCCGATCAATTTTCCCTTTCCTCCCCACTATCACTGTCCGTGTCAGAGTCCTTTGGCAGTGGAGGAAACATTTGCAAAGGCTGTTCCGCAGGAGGCTGCACAGGCTGTGGAGATGGAAGCGGGGGGGCCGCGGTGGCAGGCTGTGCAGCAGAGTCTGTTCTCTGCTCTTTTAAACTCGTTTTTGCTAATTGGTCAGCAGGCGAGGGATACACTCGCTCATGCCGTACAAGGTCTCTAGGAGAAGGATAAGTGGGCAGCACATAGTCTTTTGGAGAGATATACGACCTTTCAGCAACACCGCTGTTTTTAGCAGAAGCAGGCTGAGTCTGAGGCAGGTCAGGGGCCGCTCTCTCCGAACAGCACCCGTCTCCCCCCTCTAACTCCATCTGCTCATCCTCTACAAGATTTATAGCTGTCTTTTCATTAGGTTGTCCTCCCTTTTCTTGCTCCTCTCTCCGTTTCTTTAAAACATCAAAGAGCGAGCGCCAGGTTGTTGCCAACTTTCGTGCCTCTTTATCTCCCTGAGAAATAGCTTCCCACAGTTCATCTCCAACTGCTTTCCAGGAGCTTACACTAAAAGCAACACTCTCATCTGCTGGAAAATCATGTGATTTTGCCCACAATAACATTTTTTTCAATGCATCATCTGTTATGCTAGCCCCTGTGCTTTTTAACAAAACTTTCCATGTAGACAGCACAGTCTTTTCCTGGCTAGATAAATTATTACCCATATTAAATTTGTTCCCAACGGCTTACCTTAATCAAGGTGTCATAGTTCGGTCGACCAAAACAGAATCCTCTGCTCTCAAGCTACGTTGGGCTCCGTCTCCAGCGGCACCTCGTCCTGCCGCTCGGTTCCCACTTTTTCAAGCAGGCGTCCTGCTCTCTTGGCAGGCTCCTTGGATTACCTTTATCTTTTATCCCGTTCAGTCCCGAACAAGTCGGCCAAGGGATCGCGCCGACCCTGAAGATCGCATCGGTTTGCCGATCGCGTCCTATCACATCGGGCTCACGGATCACGTCGGGGTCACCAGTTGTCGCAGTAGAGACGGACACACGACACGCGAGTAGTCCAAGGACAAAGAAGAAGTGCTTTATTAGTCTATGCTAACATCTTTATACCCTTTTTCCTCAGCTACTGTAACATGCTACTATCGGCTGTGTGGAAAACAACACTAAAGCTATCTTCATAACAAGAACTTTCCCAGCACGTTAACAAGCCATACAAGCAATCAACTACACACTATAAATCCTCCACCGCATTCTGGATGCTCTTCCGCAAGGCCATCTCTGGGTGCAAAACATCTTCCCTGGTTATCTTCTTGGCTGTCCCCCACTGTGGCTGCAGGTGTTCATACCACTGCTTTCTCACGGGGCTTTCTCACGGGTAAATTCTGATCACTTTCAAGTCCATGTCTGAGAGGCTTTCAGGCCTGCTGTCAGCCTCATCCATCCCCACACTATATCATTTCTGTGTCTCTTTTTCTAATTGTCTTTTCATGGAACATTTTGGGTAATGTAACATCCTACGAGTTTAAAGGTTTCTAAGTGAAATGGGCTAAATTAATGTTATGATAAGTGTTTTATGTTGAATTGGATGTTACATTAAATCCTTTGCCAAAGTTCCTTGATTTTCTATATTTTGTCAGTAAACTTTTGTGTAATTTTGCCCTTTTGAGAATATCTGGTTGGTATTTCTCCCATGCACCAACCCAGAGTAAAGGAACCTCAGTTTATCCCTGTACATTTAAGTGTTCCGGGTTGTTACAAGCTTCCACTGTCCCTGCGACATACTTGACTAGTGCAAGTAGCTACAACATTTAGCAAGTAATGGCAATGGCTTAAATGAATTAAATGATAGACTTCTGACCAGCAATACAACTTTCCCTCCTGTCTTGTGTGCCCCCCAAAGTGTCTAGCCACTCAAGTATGGCCTATTTATACCTCTGCACAGATTATAATACTGTAGTAGGTGCCAGTAACACTAGCTTTAGTTCAGGTTGAATTTTTCTTCTAATCCCTTTAAACTCTCCAGACAAATTATTTTCTGGGTGGGATTTTGCATGCTATCAGCCAAAATAATGGCCCTTAACTTTTCTGTATTTATAACCATTTGTGATAAATAAACCACCTAGAAAAATGAGCCATGCTATGTTGGGATAACAGGTGTTGGTGTAAGGGAAGATTTAATCAAAGACCAGCAGCAGCAGCAGCATCTCTGAACAGCATGTACCTGAGACAGAACTGGACAAACGAGTTTCTACTTCAACATAGAACAGTACACTCTTTGCGCTCTATTGGCCATGGCTTTGGAGAGAACAATAGAAGATGTCAAAAGGACAGATTTATTGCAGAACTGTGATTGAGCCTGTAAGATGTAGCTAAAAAAAGGCCCTTTAGGTTTAGAGATATATATACAGAGCACTTCTGAATAAATCTCAGATTCACCCACATCTCTGTTGTTGTCTCTCATTTCTCCATGTGTCATAAATGGCACCCTAAACATGGGCTGACAACTGCTACAGTGATCCAGTCCTGTGATACACCCCGGACAAACCATCCTGTTGTGCCTGAAAGATCACTGAGGAGTTGCGATCATCGTCAGCTATAGAACAAGGTTAGCCAAGCAAGCGACCAGGTAGTAATTTTTCTTTAATTATGTAATTATGGGACAAAGCGCACCCAAATCTCAAAGACTTCATAAAGACTCTCTGTTGCGCATTACTGGGGAGCAAGGATTTAAAGTAATACCTCAGAAACTTAGATCCTTACTCGTTTGGATTTGACAAAACTGCCCTTGGTACTCTGACGGTTTTTATGAACTCATTCATTGGCAAAAAGTCAGGGAATGCTTACAAAATCATCAGGTCACTCATCATGATGTTCACCCTGATGATATTGTGACTTGGCGTGTCATCTGTTCTGCCTTGCAACAATTTAGGGAAGTGGACCATGTCCCCTCAGACGCACCGCTATCCTCTCCTTCTGAGAAGGATGATTCGGAATGCCAAGACCTGTTTGATCTGGGCCAGTGGACCCTGACTAAGAAGCAGATTTATACCCTCCTCTGACCCCAGTATGCGTTATGGCAGCCACCGCTCCTAGCGCAGAAGAAATATTACAGACAGCATGCCAAAAGGCAGCTGCAACCCTTTCACCCACTTGTCCTCCTCCCTATGCCACATCTCACTCTTCTAATGATGATGAGGACGTCACTCACTGAACCTGAGCCAGAAGGATTTATACATAACTGCCGCAGAAGGGAATTACAAGAGGGAGATAGTGAATTTTTACAAGTTATGCCTGTAATATATCACAATCAAAACCCACATAATGAACAGTTGTCCTATGAAATGGTTAAAGAACTAAGGAAATTGGTGAAGGAAAATGGCTTGCATTCCTCCTTTACTGAGAATTTAATAGATGCTATTGCTGAATTGCATACCATGTTACCAGTGGACCGGAAATCTCTTTTTAAAAGAGTTTTTACGGAGGGCAGTACTCTGTGTGGTGGACAGGATTTGTAGATTTGGCTCAAATCCAGGCACTGAATAATGGCAATCAAAATCCTCCACTTAATCAGGGTCCGACATATGCCGCTGCTTGTGCCCAGATGCAATTACAACCCCACGTATGGGACCAAAGCACAACTATAGTTTTGCATGTGCTAAGAAAAGCACTTGATACAAAAAGTCTAGAGCCAGGATTTGCTGCCATTCATCAAGGTGCCCAGGAACCATATATCACCTTCACTCACCAACTGCAATCAGTGGTCAAATGGCAAATTTAAATGCAAGCAGCAGATGATGCTGTTTTAAAATCCCTAACTTTCAAGAATGCTAATAATGACTGTAAAAAAGCCTTAGATTTGATATGCAACCGTACCGATGTTGAACTTGTTGATTACATCAAAGCATGTGCTAATATCAGCTCACAACAATATAAAAGCAGAATTAATTGCTACTGCAATTGCCCAGCAATTGCAGTCAGCTAAAGCAACTTTTAAGTGCTTTGCATGCAGAGACAAGGGGTATGTTAGGAAACAATGCCCAAAGGAACAGAAAGCAAATAAAAAGCCAAATAAAACCTGTCTTCACTGCAAAAAAGGCTTTCATTGGAGTAACCAATGCCACTCTAAGTTTGACAAGGATGGCAACATACTCCAAAAGCAGGGAAATTTGAACAGGGGCATGTAGGGCAGTGCCCCTCAACCCAATGGGGCTCAATTCAACCAACCCCAAAGCAATCTCAGGTCAGGCAAGGGGACTCCCAGGCTCCGCCAGCCTGGACATGGCCATCAGCTCTACCACAGTTATAAAAGACGCTTCTGTTCATCTATTACCCCATGCTGGTTTTGGTCCACTACCATTTCAAACTCATGCTTTATTATCGGGACATTCTACCACTCGAACTGGACTGTTTATTTTACTAGGAATTATTGATGCAGATTATAAAGGGGAAATCAAAATTATGGCTTGGACTCCTAACCCCCCTTGCGCTGTTCCTCAAGGGACATGCTTGGCACAACTCATACTGTTGCCAGCAATTCCTTGTCCAGTGCCAATATTGCAGCAGCAACGAAACAATGGAAGCTTTGGAAGCACAGGTGTTCCTCAGATCCTTTGGTCAAAAGTAATTGGAACACAACAGCCATTGCTCACCTGCCAAATAGACTCTAAGTCTTTTACAGGACTGATTGATACCGGAGCTGACGTATCCATCATAGCGCAGAAGGAGTGGCCTCCTGATTGGCCCTTGGCACCCTCTACAATGATTGTCACTGGAGTCAGCAGACATCAGATACTGTGGCAATCAGCCAAAGAACTACGCATCGTTGGACCAGAAGGCAAGACAGTCACCTTGCAACCATACGTACTCCCAATCCTGAGCACTTTGTGGGGGTGAGATCTACTAACTCAATGGGGCTTGATCATTTCAACACATTTTTGATAGGGGCCACTGACAAAATGCTGTTCCTGAAACTTACCTGGCTTAGCGATAAGCCTGTGTGGATCAAGCAGTGGCCCCTAAGAGGCGAGTGACTTCACCACGCCCGAATCCTTGTACAAGAACAACTACAATTGGGTCACACAGTCCCCTCCACCAGCCTATGGAACACACCTACTTTTGTTATTCCTTAGAAATCGAGAAAGTGGAGACTTCTACAGGATCTCAGGGCAGTTAATGCAGTCATGTCACCTATGGGGTGATTACAACCAGGAATACCTAACCCCACAAGGATTCCCGAACATTGGGAATTGGCAGTAATTGATTTAAAAGACTTTGTTTTCACAATTCCTTTACATCCTGACGATGCACCTAAATTTGCCTTTTCTTTACCATCTGTCAATCCTGAAGCCCCGATGGAAGAATACCACTGGGTTGTCTTACCAGAGAGTATAAAAAATAGTCCTACTATTTGTCAATTGGTTGTTTATTCAGCAATACAGCCAATACAGCAAAAATATCCATCTGTTTTGCTGTATCACCATATGGACAATATTTTAATTGCCTCCAACAGCATGACTCTATTGCGTGATTGCCTTGTAGCTTTAAAAATAACACTCACTAGCAGAGGTCTGTGCATAGCCACAGACAAAATTCAAATAGAACCTCCTTGGAAATACTTGGGCTTTAAACTGCTTGAAACAACAGGCACTCCACAGCCAGTAACTTTGAAAACCAACATACGCACATTGAATGACTTGCAGAAGTTACTGGGCATAATAAATTGTATTTGCCCTCTGCTGGGAATTACAACAGAAGAATTATCTTCTTTATTTCAATTGTTAAGAGGGGACCCAGACTTCTCTTCCCCTAGGCAATTGACAAAAACTGCCAAAAAGGCTTTAGAGACTGTAAGTGATAAAATCAGTAAGTCCTTTGCCACACATCGAAACCCAGATTTGTGTTGGCGGTTGTTCCTGATTTTGCAGTCTTTCCAACCCTATGCTCTTCTTGGCCTATGCGATGTGCAAGAACGTTGTCTCTGACTATTAGAATGGCTTTTCTTGCCACATACCTTTTCAAAAGTTATAACCACTCAACTCGAAATGATGGTTCAACTGCTGTCAATGGGATGACACTGATGTCAGATCCTGACAGGATGTGATCTGGTGGTAATACACCTCCCTATTACTGCAGCAGAATTAGAGTATCTTTTCAGGGTTTCACTGTCATTTCAAATTGCTCTTCTGGACTATAATGGACAGTTCATTCATTCGATGCCTTGACATGCATTGTCACAGTCCTTCAATGAACTTTCCTTCAAATCACAGCGCTTACAGTTAAAGACACATCCATGATGCAAAAATTCTTTTCACTGATGGTTCAGAGAAAACACACAAAGCTGTGACTCTGTGGAAAAATGATAAGGGACAGTGGGAACATTCGATAACCTTTCAACCTGGATCTACCCAGCTAGTTGAACTGGCAGCTGTGGTAGAAGCATTTCGCCTTTTTTCACAGGAACCTATTAACACTGTTTATGATTCTCTTTATGCTACAGGAATCATTGAGAGAATTGAGCACTCATTCCTTAAGGAAGTCTTTAACAAAGATCTTTCTGTGTTATTAACCACTCTGTACAACTTTTTACTTCACAGGTCTCATGAATATTACATTCTGCATCTTAGGTCACACAACACTATGCCCAGACCTATAGTGGAAGGTAATGCAAGAGCAGATGCCCTCACCATGTGTTGTGAGTTTGCCTTTAATTCAGTTTTCTGGTAAGAAGGAAACCAGAAAAAGTCAGTTTCAAAAGTGACATATAACGTAGGAAGTATTCCAGCTTCCTTTGTGGGTGACAAAACCAATAACCAGTTAGTTTTGAGTATTGATGGGTATGCAAACCAATTATAAGTTGGACCACCTTCAGAAAAAACTCACATATAAACAGGGGACACCTGGGAGAAGTCTCTCTTTTCCTGTTGTTGCCAGAGAAAGTGGTTCTCCTGCTTTCTTTCCAATAAGACTGGGACTTTCCCCCCCCCTCCCCTCCCCCCATCGCAGGGGGCGGGGAAGAGGTGGGCCTGGAGCCGCAGTGCAGCTCAGTGAGGGAGAGGGCCCAGGTCAGGCCCTCCAGTTCTGACGCAGCTCAGACGAAATGCCAACCACAGCCAGGCAGGGCCAGGCCCTGGCTTCGGGCCAGGTGGGAACAAGGCCGGCTCCATCTGACTCGGGCCGAGCCCTTCTCTGTTGCTAAGCCGTGCGGGTCCCGCTCTGACCGAGCCATCCTGGCAGTGCCGCAGGAGATTGTAGAAGTAAGAACAGACACAGCCCTGCAGCCCAGTGCAGGCAAGCTTCCTCCTCAGTGCGAACACTGAAATTCTACACTCAAACAATGCGCCTGTTGCTGGCAGAGGCCACGTGACCATTGCAGAAGCCCAAGAGAGAAATTAACCCTTTCAGTGCACAGATGAAACCTACAGAAAATCAATCCCCTCCCAAGGAGAGAGAAGAGAATGAAAACACAACATAAAGACCCTGAGGTGAGTGAAGAGAACAGAGTCGATGCCTAAAGAGAGGAGAATGAGGAGATCACAGAATCACAAGTGCCCTGCGTTAGTCAGGAGGGGTGAAAATCTAGGAAGTGACCTATGCTGCAGGAAGTGATATAACGTCCTTCCTGAGAGAGACAGCCAATAACCAGGTAGTTTTAAGGACTGATATGCAGGTAAACCAATTAAAAAGTTGATCCACCTTCAGGGAAAAATCATATATAAGCCAAGAACCTCTGAGCCTCTTCCTCTTTTGGCCTGCTGCTGTGTAGAGAGGAGCATCTCCCTGCTTCTCTCCCTGGAAACCCCCCCCCCCCCTCCCTTCCAAAGGAGGGAGGCAGGGGAGAAGGGAGGTTTAGGGAGGCCGTGCCGCTGCAGCTGGGCATGGGGGAGGAACCAGATGGAATTTTCGGCAGATACAGTTCAGCCTACATGTCAGCTACATGAGACAGGGGGCCAGGCTCCTGCTCCGGGCCAGGCAAGGACCGGGCCAGACTCCATCCAGTTTGGGCCAGGCCCTGCCCTGTCATCCTGGGCCCAGCTAGCCCTACCAGGCCGAGCCAGCTTCGCAGCACCAGGCCACAGAGACTCTGAGAGATTCTGCCATCCAGCTCAGACCTTCTCAAACAGTCCGGCAGAGGCCACGTGATCGTCACACTGCCGGAGAGAGAGAGAGACAGATTAACTCTATCCATGCCTGGACTAAACTTACAGACACCCATCCTTCCTTGCAGAGAGAGAGGAATGAGTGAGGACATCTACATAAATGCAGCATAGAGACTTTACAGTCAGTGAGGAAAGCAGGACCGATGCCTAGAGGAAGGTGCATGAGAAGTGCTTCGAGAGTGAAGCTGAAAATTCTTTTGGAGAACCATGGTTGGGGACTGAGCTAATAAATTCCCTGTAATATATGAAGAAATAGTCCAAAGGGGGGATGTGAGGTTTCTAATTGCAGCCAGTGAACTGAAATACCTGGGTAAAGACAAGTGTTGAAATAAGTGCAGCCTGATGAGAAACTGGAACCAAGAGAGAGGAGAGGCTGTGACCCAGAGACCTGGTCCCAGGGTGGGGGGGATAACAGAGAACTTGTGTTGTCAGGAGAACCCGTGTTGCTAAGCACAGAAGAAGGGATTTTCTTTGTTGCTGCAATTGAACTGTGCATCCTTAAAACAGGTACCCTGTGGACTGTTCATAACCCACCCTAGTGGCTGTGGGAAGGCTACTGGTGTGGGAGGGTATCCACCACCAGCAGATCTTTCTTCCGGGCGGCGGCTGGTAGTGAGGCTGAAGACCCATAAAAAACTGTATTTTTCTTACAGAAAATCCATGTTGTAAACAAAAGAGACTTCTCTCCCTAAATGAACTGAAACAAGAACTATTTCTGAGATGGTAAACTGACTGGAGGTCGAAGTGTTGTCTTCTGTGTGTTCTCAGGGAGAAAGAAATTGAGAGGTGGGGAAAGGAGGGGTGGTCTGAGTAGTTTGTCCTGGTTTTTCTTGGTTTTTTTTTCTTTGTCTTCGGTGTATTAATAAAGTTTCTTTATACTTTATAAAGTTTGAGCCTGCTTTGCCTACTCCTAATCCTCATCTCACAGCAAACATCAGTTAAATTTTGTTAAGTGTGCTGGCATTTGGCCAGAAACTCGAATGGGCGAACTGAAACCGCTACAACAAGGTTGGAAGATACCTTCAAGATCATTGAGTCCAACCCATGCCCTAACACCTCCACTAAAGCTTTGCGGCTGAAACTTCTCTTGTGAGGACATGGTGATAGACCAAGCTAAAATATTCCCTGTAACTTATTAAGATGTAATGGGGAGATGAAACTGTTCTAACTGCAGCCAGTAAACCAAGGTACCTGTGTAGAAATAAGTAAATACTGAAGTAAATGCAGCCCGATGAGAAGCTTGAACAGAGAGAGAAAAGAAGTTGTGATCCAATTCCTTTGCCCCAGGGATGAAAGAAGAAAACCTATGTTGCCAGCAATAGAAGAAGAGAATTCTTTACTGTTACAGTAGAACAACTCATCCTTAAATTCTACCCCATTAGTTGGTGGCCCGCCAAAAGACAACTGTGGGAAGACTATCTAAACGTGGGAAGGACTTTTCACAGTACAAGCAGATTTTACCTCCTGGGCAGCTGCTTGTTGTGAGGATGGAGCCATGAAAGAACTGTATTTCTTGTGGAAAAGTCAACATGGTAAAGCAGAAGAAAACTCCTCTCCATAAGTGAACTGAGAAAAGACTATTTTAGAGGTGATAAACTGACTGAAGATTCAAAGTGTTGTTTTTTTTATCTTATCAGTGGGAAAGAGATGAAGAAGTGGGGAGAGGAAAGGTGTTCTGAGGGTTTGTTCTGGTTCCTGTTCTTTTTCTTTTAAGTCTGTAAATAAACTTTTCTTATATTCTTTAAAGTTTGAGCCTGCTTGCCTTCTCCTAATCCTCATCTCATAGCAAAAATTGAGTAAACATGCTGGCGTTTAGCCAGTCTCAAATCGGCAAACTCAAACCACTACACCATGGCAGTCACTATACCACAGAAGTTAGGGCAGGCAAAACTTTCTCATGATTTCTCTCATCAAAATGCCCGAGCACTGGCAAAACAATTTGCCTTAACCTTGACACAAGCTCGAGATATAGTGAATGCTTGTTCACAATGCCAGCAAACCTTTTCCTTACCACAAGCATTAGTTAGAAACCCACAGGGGTTGAAACCTAATGATATTTGGCAAACGGATGTTACCCACATATCGAGTTTTGGGATTTTTAAGGGATATGTGCATTGATACTTTTTCAGGTTTCATAGTAGCAACAGCTCACAAATGTGAGAAATCCAGAGATGCCACCTGACATGGCTCTGTGCTTTTTCTTCTATGGGCATTCCTCAACAGATAAAAACAGACAATGGACCTGCATATCCATCTCAAAAAACACAAGATTTTTTCCACACTTGGGGAATCAAACATGTTACAGGTATTGCCATTCTCCAAAAGGCCAAGCCATAGTGAAGAGGGCATATTATACATTGAAAAACATGCTACAGAAACAAACAAGAGGGAATCCCATAGGTATGCTCCTTCAAGAGCAGCTTGATAAAGCGACCTATGTTTTAAATTATTTGAATGTTTCCACTAGGGATGACTTCATGGCACATCAAAGGCACCTGGGTCAGACAACTGATGGAGAAGGAGTTCACCCAGAAGTTAAATACCAGGATATACACAGTGGTCAGTGGAAAGGTCCAGTTCCACTGTTTGCTTGGGGGAGAGGTTATGGATGTGTTTCTTTGCCCACAGGACCATACTGGCTTCCAGCAAAATACATCAAACCAAGCCAAGGATGACAACAATGAACCTTGTTGTCTTTCTTCTCCTATACTGCCATCAAATGGCGGAAGGGTTAATCTACTGGGCACACATTTTTGACCCACCGCTGTTTTGGCCTCTGACCTGGTGGGATCCAGAACCTCCCCTCAGCAACAATGGAACAGAATGGGTAGGAAGAACTTTGCTTCTTCCCCTAGATCAGGATGTTGTAAATTCATATATTTGCAATGCTGCTTATGTTACTGGTTTGCCGCCTAGTTGCTTAATGTGGAATCAAACGAGTACCTTTTCACCTTTACCTTGGGCCAATTTTTCTATGCAATTACTCTTGATATATGAATCCTCAGGAACCATAAAGAATTTGACTGCTATTACATTGCCGACTATTCTGTCTCCAACAATCCTGTGGATGCCACCCCACCTCATTATCCCAAATGTCGTTTTACGTCCATTTCCAATTTATGATGTTTGGAATGGGCACCATGTATAGGACAACGGCCACAACAAGAATTCTTACAGTATGGGAGAGTAATTGATTGGGGACCACATAGTATCCTTAGAGAAAAGGGGACAAATAAAACCATTCTTCCATTCCAAAAGGCAAACCGCAGCATTTTTTGGCATGATGGTGGAATGGCCAGATCATTGATTCAATATTATCTAGGTAGTAATCAATCACACGTGTTCCTAAGCATCTGTGGAAAATGCTGTTACCTGCCTTTGGTAATACCATATACCAGGCAAACTTGAACAAGAATGCTACCCTCGCAAATTTGGCATTGCTAAATAAACAATTACTAATGACTTGTACTTCACACCCGTATGTTTTTCTTTAGCTAATGATTTTTCTTTTGATTATAAGAACGGCTTGTATTTTCTGTCTGGTAATTCTTTTGTTTTCAAATCATGTGTAACCAATGAAGATATGAATAACTTTTCTGTTTTTCATCCATTTAAGAGAAGACCAGAAATTTGGGTACCTGTAAACCTGACTAAGACTTGGGAAGGACAAGATGGACTCTCACAATTGGCTCTACTATTCCAGGAGGAAATCCAAAAGAGTAAGAAACGAGTTCACAAATTTCTGGGTTAGTTGATCTTTGCCATAGTTTCTGCTGTGATAGTTTTAACCACAGCCTCTGCAGCTGTTGCAGCTTTAATTAATTCCATTCAAACTACCCACACCATGGGACAAGCTCTAACCAACATTACAAAAGAGTTACAAACACAAGAGCATATTGACAAGGAAATAACGACCAGATTATGTCGCTTTCTAGGGGTACTGGGGGTGACCCAGTGTGTTGCAGCCTTCCTGGAGGAAGCATCCCATCTGAGAACGGCTTCTCCAGGAGCCTTAGCAACCCCCTAAGTGACGGGTGATTTCAGCAAGTGTAGCAGCTTCTCTGTTACAAGTGATATCAGCTCTTGTGATTCAGCTTTTGTGAAAACGCCCGAGGCAGACTCTGGGACAGAGAGACAAGGGAGTCGTATGGCAGGTCCACAAGGTAGCTTTATTGTCCAGAAGGTCCTGTGAAGGGAAGCCAGGGATAACAGCTTCTCCCTGAGTAAAGGCTGGGACAGGGGTCTTTTTATGGGGAAGGCAGGGGGTGGGGTGGGGTAAGAACCAGTTAGCCAACTGGGTACAAGATATTACCAGGGGAGCAAGGCATGCTGGGGGTGGTTCACTGGTCACCATGACCGAGAAGTAGGTTTCTTATCTCTGATTCGTTTTGCCCTCAGGCTTTCTCCAAGGGAGTGCAGAGGGCTCTTGAGCCAAGAGCTCACAGCCCTCCACAAGATTAGATGCCTTGGAAAGTGCTCTTTTGTGAATTGGCAAAAGAGTTGAGGCTCAAAAAACCCACATATCTTTACACTGTGATTGGGAACACATACATAACTCTCTATGTGTCACTCCTCTTCCATGGAATGAAACAGAACAAAATTGGGTAACAATCAAAAATTACCTCCAAGGAGCCTTTGATAAAACCTTAAGACAAGATATTCACTTGCTTCACACTCAATTAAAAAAAAACTCAGAGATTTGCAAACTCTGGAGGATCAGAAGTTGCTGACAGACTTAAAAAATGGTCTTGGCTAAATCAAAAAAATTGGTTTTCAGGAATAAATTTACAAGTTTGGGTTTTTACTGGATTAGGTTGTCTGGCAGTTATATATTTTTTAATTTTCTGTCTTGTCTTTTTTGACATAATCAGAACTGTTAAAGGTACACAAAAGCTTTGGTTGCTCTTGCTTTGTCCATGACCCCAAAATATAGAAAAGGGGGAAATGTTGGGGTAACAGGTGTTGGTGTACGGAAAGATTTAAACAGAGACCAGCGCCAGCAGCAGCGTCTTTCTGGACACTATGTACCTGAGACAGAACTGGACAAATGAGTTTTACTTCAACATAGAACAATACACTCGTTGCACTCTATTGTCCATGGCTTTGGAGAGAAAAACAGATGTCAAGAGGACAGATTTATTGCAGAACTGTGATTAAGCCCGTAATTTGTAGCTTAAAAAAGGCCCTTTAGGTTTAGAGATATATATACAGAGCACTTCTGAATAAATCTCAGATTCACCCACATCTCTGTTGTTGTCTCTCATCCTTTCACGTGTCACAATGGTATTATGGACTTAGCTGTATGCTAAGTACTTGTGGAGTGAGTTTATTGTGGGAATATAAATGGAATAACTGTTTTGAATCACAGAATCAAAAATATCAACTAGTTTGGAAAAAACCTTTAAGATCATAGAGTTGAACCTTTGTCTGGACACAACCATTCAACTAGACCATGTCACTAAGTGCCCTGTCCTGTCTTTCCTTAAGCACCTCTAGGGATGGTGACTCCACCACCTCCCTGGTCAGCTTCTTCCAATGCTTGACAATCCTTTCTGTAAAAAAATTTCTCCTAATGTCCAGCTTGAACCTCTCCTGATACAGCTGGAGGCTATGCCCTCTTGTCCAGTTACTAGTTGCCTGGGAGAAGAGGCCAAACCCCATCTTGCCAGAACCTCCTTTCAGGAAAGATGAGTGAATCCATCTCTGCATGCATTTTCATTTTGAGGTAGGGAAAGGGATAATTCCTGTGTAAGCAAGCT
Source organism: Eopsaltria australis (assembly GCA_034509425.1). Taxonomy (NCBI): domain Eukaryota; kingdom Metazoa; phylum Chordata; class Aves; order Passeriformes; family Petroicidae; genus Eopsaltria; species Eopsaltria australis. The sequence goes on along the minus strand of JAVTVJ010001257.1, from coordinate 39,545 downwards.
CCAAATAGGCCAAAAGTGAGTGCTGTGTTGAGAATTGACATGACTAGGTCAAGGATTTTGTAAACTAGTTAGTGTCTCTTTGAAATTACCAGAATGTCCACTAATAGTTCTTGTAAGAATTACTTTAAAAAAAAATTACTGTTCAACACCCTAAAAAGAGTTTCTTCTCTTCAGATTTAATTTCTGCAAAGAACAGTTCTTAGAAGTTTTCCTAATTACCTTTTAACAATGTAATGGGATTAGTGGATTAAAATGCTTTAAGGACTAGGGATTAGAGACCTTTTCCTCTGAACTCTTATTTACCTGTTTGTCTTTGTTATATTTCTATCATTTTATAGTCTTATTTGCTTTTTCTTTGCTTTATTTGCTGACATCTCTTTCTGGATATAGTTTTTCAGCGAAAATTAACCAGTTTTCTGTTGCGGTGGTTGAAGCCACCCTAAGGGTGTGTGGTAGTTTGAAAGCAAATCAATGAGAGGCTCAAAGTCAGAACTACAATTTAATAGGAAAAATGTAATAATACAAAAAAAAAAAAAAAAAAAAAAAGAAAAAAAAAAAAGAAACCACTGACAGAGTCAGAATACAACCTGACACCCTGTCGGTCAGGGTGTTGGTAGTAGTCCACTTAGAAGGTGGTTGCAGTCCTCTGGGAGTGATAGATGCGGTTCTGTTGAAGCAATGATCCTGAGAAAGGTGTAGTTCTCCTCTGAAGGTCCAGTGGTGGTGTAGAAGAGTCTGGTCTTCCTCTGGGAATCCCGTGGGAAAAGCTGCCTATAGTGCTTCAAATCTCAGTTTATATGCAGATCGGGATACATTGGTTCTTCCCCCTGGGCGGGGCATCTCACAATGGGATGATGAGCCACTATCTGCAATGTTTGGGGTGAGTGAAGTGCCCATCCGGCCCCAACGACTGGCCCATTGGCAAACCATTCTGCAGCCATCAGGAACACTGCCACGCCCGGCCCCCAGCATCCCACGAAGATGGTGATAGAATACATACCATTGTAACCTAAGACAGGGTGGCTGAAGACAAGACAAACAAGCTCAACAAGTGGTGGGAAGGCACCACTTTGTGACATCTCCCCCCTGAGTTTATAATGGTTCCTTCCTGTTACAGTTATGTCAATTCAGTTTCAATGGTTGGTCAGTTATCTCCCCACCTTCCTTTAAATATTCATGTTGTTCTAGAATGTTCCCCCAACCTGGACATCCCATTGGTCTGGCCCCCTTCTCCCCCCCCTACTCTTCCCTGGTTGGCCCCCCTTGCATTGTCCCTCCCTCGTTCCGCCCCTGAACCCTGTCCCTACTGGTTGACCCTCTCCGTATAAAAGTTGATGTTCTACCATTGTAGTTATTTTGTCTGGCGTCCCCGGCCTCCTGCCGGTGGTTGCCTTTTGCTATCCGCTTGTCCTCGAATACCCTAACCCTGAGGTGGGTAGACGAGGGAACCACAGGGGTTCAGCAGAAGCTAGAGGCGTCGGAGGGTCGAGGGTTATTCCTTTGGATCACCAGACTGTCAGCGAAGAAACAGGAGCGACTCTTAGCTCGGCAACAGAGAGGGTTTTATTCTGCTCTGGATCCGGGGGCTAAGAGCCCCGAACTGGCGTCGTGCATGAACTTAAATACAACATAGTTAAACCAATCAGGGATCGGGAGTGGGGAGGAGTTAGGGAGGGACTGGGGTATAACAACCATAGGGAAGAGAGGAAGGGAGGAGACAGGGGTGAACAACGAATCAACAACTGTGGAATACAGAACTTTCCAGAACTGGGTATGAACTTAGAATAAGAGTGACAAACAATAAACCCAATAACAATAAGGTAAGAGTAACTTGGGGAGTGGCCCTGTTAGGGGCTAAACCATTGTAGTTTCTAGGCTTGGGGGAACTCCTCAGCAGGTGGACTAATCCACCAGGAACGATCTATAGGTTTTAGGGGCTTCGTCTCTAGAGAGACAACCCCAACATACCATGTCTATCTGCCTTTTGTCCCTGAACCCTTCTGAGCTTCATAAACTCAGGAATCCATACAAAAGACTCCTCTCATCTCTTGGCGCAGTGTCAGTTCTTCTTCAAGGAGTGTCTGCAGCTGCTATCTTGTCAGCAGAGCTGTAGCCTGCAGCTAGGATCAGCAGGATCCTGCCAGGGGACTGCCGGGTGCTGACGAGAGCCCTGGGCCAGGAGCCCTTTGGAACACGCAGGGCTGCAGGTCTGTCCCGGACCCCGAGAAGTGGTGTTACGTTTTCTAACATTTTATTTACAGTTATCAGTCTAAATAAAATTGAACCATGGCATTTTAATTTTTTTTTTAGTTGGAAGCTTTCATTACAGGAATACCTATGGATAGTTCTTGAGTACATATTTTATTATAAAGCTGTAAGCAAAGAAACATCAGGAATGCATGGTTTCCATTGTACAGTATCTCATAAGAAAACAAAATGTGGAATCCCAGATTTTAGTGACTGATAGACAGTTTAGAGCATAGGAAATCCTGCAACACTTAGTAACAATGCTATCAGTGTATCATCCTGGACATTCTGAACTCCAGAGTTTACTCACAGATTATCACAAACTTGAACACATGGATAGTTTGTTTATAGAAAAAAATAAGAAATCTGTATTTAAACTGGATGAAAGGTGATCCTACACGTAAACGTAACACATAGTTTCCTCACAATCCCTGTTTCCGAACTGTCTCTGTCTTGAAATATTTTCACCAAACTTGGAGTACTGAACAGGTACCAGTCCCTCACTAGATCTCAGACTTCTTTGTTTCCCACTGAGCAGCACTGAGCAGATTTTTCCAATGGTAAAAAAGAACAATAAGCAAGATCTGTTTCAATGCTGTAATATACTTGAGTCTCCACTGATCATACTATGGACTAATTCTTAGTTCCTAATTCTCATTACAATCTTTAAAAGATAAACATTGAAATGCCTTTAAGAGACTCCATTTTAGTGTGCTGTGAAAGTGTAATTTCTGCCTTTATCCTGGTTTGTTTGGTTAGGCTTTTTATTGGGGAATATATTGGACATATAGTGAACTCCATTTTTCCATGTGTACATCAGACAAAATTACGTTGTTTTCTTTGCTTGAAGCTATATTCCCCCTCTTCCCCTCCCCCTCCACCAGTCACAGGCTTTGTCTTATATTGTAGAGTTCTCTTCATTTACCTTTTTAACTTCAAAGAGAGGAGAGTTGAGAGGCAGATCCTTCAACAGTTTTTTGCAGTTTGGTCTTGTCTTCATGGTTTTCACCCAGGCTCATGTTCATTGTTGTCTCAGGGAAGCATTATCTAGTCATTGTGCTGCTACAACCAGTACCTTATTTCACTAAAATTTTTGTAGACTAATTTTTAAAACCCTACTTTTTTTCATCTTTTGTTTTTCTTTTATTGAGCATTTATAGCAACAAATAAGGGAGTTTGGGTTTTTTTACTGTGATTTTAATTTGCTTCAGAAAGCTTTTTGCTTATTTGATTCCTTTCAGAAATGCAGTTGAGGAAGAGCTGATTGTCTAAAATTAACCACTATGTAATTAGTTAGCTAGCAGTTTGAGTTTCCTGGCTTTGTTTTCAGTGGTGGCCTGAGATCTGCTTGCTGTACTGGAATAATCAGTAGAGGTCATGATGCGACCTCAGCCAAAGCTGAACTCTGAGTTTATGCAGGTAATTTTCAATCTCTTATTAATACCTTCTTTGCTCACTGTCTTGGTTTGAAGGACAGGTGTCTGTTAAGGAAGGCAGGAGCCTCCCTTGGAATGGGAAACTGTAACCCCTCTCCCTCCGAACTATTATAAATTTGAAATCAAGAGGCTCTCAGGCAAAGATATGGAAATAGGAATAACAGTTCTTTACTACTATCTAAAACAAGGATAACAAATAACAACAACTATAACGTTAACCAGCAAACAGAACCAGAAACCTAGTGGCAGCCTGCTCGGCTTCAGGCACCTTTTCCCTTTGGTGCAGTTCCAGTCACAGCCTGCAGGGGCGCTCTGAGTGCGGTGATTCCCCGGTGGCTGCAGGGGCGCTCCGGCGTGAGCTCAGGTAGCACACGGCAATGGCGACTGCCCGAAGCACGGAGGGATGGAGGAGAGCCCTTGCTCCACAGACTCTCGGCAGCGGGGCGGGGGGGGGCAGCTGGTGTCGGTGCCGCAGCAGGATCCCCGGACACAGGGAGCTGGGACGGTAAGGGGTCTCCACGTGCAGGGAAAAACCCCGCTACGATGTAGCGGAGAAAAACTCAGAGCGGGCTGGTGGCAGGCAGGTTGGCTCCAGATAGGGCAGAGGGCAGAGACTCACAGCAGACAGACCGGCAGCTCTGCGCTGGCTTCTCAGGGGGCCGTGGGTTTAGCAGACAGCAGTTCCGACTGTCCAGCTCCGAGGGTCCCGAGCAAGAGAGCGTGACCTCCCCCCTGCCCTTGCTTTTCAGTCTCTCCAAATCTCGCGTTGCCAGACTCTGCTTCCATGAGGGGCAATTTTGCCCCACCCTGCCAAGGAGAAAGGCTACAGCCTTGTGCTTTGTTTCTCTTAAGTACCCAGTCATTTGTGTCTTAGCAACCCATGGGAGAAAAATTCCTGAGGAAAAGAACTTAAACAGTCTTTCCCAGCATACCTCTCATGTGTACTACTGGAACCTTATCTCCATCTCTTGTTCGCAAGGGGTCAGAGTGGGCAGGCCAGGCCCGGTTGGAGGAACCTCGGGTGTTCACTAACCATGTGGCCTGTGCCAAATTAGTCTCCCAGTTATTGAATGTCCCCCCACCCAGTGCTTTCAAGGTGGTTTTGAGCAGGCCATTGTACCGTTCAACTTTCTCAGCTGCTGGTGCATGATAAGGGTATATACATACATGCAGATACAGATACAAGCACAGTGTCATAAGTAGTTCACCCTAAAACAAGATCTCCTTGAGGTATGCATCGGGTTTCTCTATCCCTTTGCATCACCCACCAGGTGCAGCCTGGTCTCTGAGCAAAGACAACCCCTTGGATGGGATTGTTTTTACCTGAGGCAGAGTTTACTTAAACAGTCTTTCCCAGCATACTTCTCATGTGTACTACTGGAACTTTATCTCTATCTCTTGTTCGCAAGGGGTTAGAGTGGGCAGGCTTGGCCCGGCTGGAGGAACTTCGGGTGTTCACTAACTATGTGGCTTTTGCTAAATTAGTCTTCCAGTTCTTGAACGTCCTCTCACTCAGTGCTTTCAAGGTGGTTTTGAGCAGGCCATTGTACTGTTCAACTTTCCCAGCTGCTGGTGCGTGGTAGGGGATATGGTACACTTACTCGATGCCATGTTCCCTAGCCCAGGTGTTTATAAGGCTATTTTTGAAGTGAGTCCCATTGTCGGATTCAATTCTCTCAGGGGTACCATGTCTCCAAAGAACTTGTTTTTCGAGGCTTAGGATGGTGTTCTGGGCAGTGGCATGAGGCACAGGGTAGGTCTCCAGCCATCCTGTGGTGGCTTCTACCATTGTGAGAACGTAGCGCTTGCCTTTGCGGGTTTGGGGCAGTGTGATGTAATCAATCTGCCAAGCCTCTCTATACTTGTATTTGGACCACCGTCCACCATACCATAGAGGCTTTACCCGCTTGGCTTGTTTGATCGCGGCGCACGTCTCACAATCATGGATCACCTGGGAGATACTGTCCATGGTAAGGTCCACCCCGCGGTCTCGTGCCCACTTATAGGTGGGATCTCTGCCCTGGTGGCCTGAGGCATCATGGGCCTATCGGGCCAGGAACAACTCCCCTTTGTGTTGCCAGTCTAAATCTATCTGTGCCACCTCTATCTTTGTGGCGTGATCTACCTGCTCGTTGTTCTGGTGTTCTTCGTTAGCTCGGCTCTTAGGGACATGGGCGTCTACATGGCGGACTTTTACGGGTAGCTTCTCTACCCGAGTGGCAATGTCTTTCCATTCATCAGCTGCCCAGATTGGCTTTCTTCTACGCTGCCAGTTGACCTTTTTCTACCTTTTCAGCCAACCCCATAGAGCATTGGCTACCATCCACGAATCAGTGTAGAGATAGAGCTTTGGCCACTTCTCTCTCTCAGCAATGTCTAGGGCCAGCTGAACAGCTTTGAGTTCAGCAAATTGGCTCGACCCACCTTCTCCTTCAGTGGCTTATGCAACTTGTCGTGTGGGGCTCCACACAGCTGTTTTCCACTTCCGGTTCATCTTTATGATGCGACAGGAACCATCAGTGAAAAGGGCGTAGCACTTTTCTTCATCTAGCAGTTGATTATATGGTGGAGCCTCCTCAGCCCGGGTGACTTGTTCTTGCTCCTCTTCATCAGTGAGACCAAAACTCTCACTTTCTGGCTAGTTCGTAATTATTTCTAGGATCCCAGGGCGGTTTGGATTTCTAATGCATGCGCGCTGTGTGATAAGTGCGATCCACTTACTCCATGTGGCATCGGTGGCGTGGTGGGTAGAGGGAGCCTTTCCTTTAAACATCCACCCCAGCACTGGTAGTCGAGGCGCTAGGAGGAGTTGTGCTTCAGTGCCAATTACCTCCGAGGCGGCTGAAACTCCTTCATAGGCAGCCAAGATTACTTTCTCTGTGGGGGTGTCGTTGGCTTCGGACCCTCTGTAACTCCGGCTCCAGAATCCCAGCGGTCGGCCTCGAGTCTCTCCAGGCACCTTCTGCCAAAGGCTCCAGGACAAGCCCTTGTTCCCGGCTGCAGAGTAAAGCACATTCTTCACCTCTGGTCCCGTCCTTACTGGGCCAAGCGCTACTGCATGAGCAATCTCCTGCTTGATCTGGGCAAACGCTTGTTGCTGTTCAGGGCCCCAGTGAAAATCGTTCTTCTTGCGGGTGACCAGGTAGAGAGGGCTCACAATCTGGCTGTACTCTGGAATGTGCATCCTCCAAAAGCCTATGGCCCCTAGGAAAGCTTGCGTTTCCTTTTTGTTAGTTGGCGGAGACATCGCAGTGATCTTATTGATGACCTTCGTGGGAATCTGGCGCCGTCCATCTTGCCATTTTACCCTCAACACATGGATCTCTCGAGCAGGTCCCTTGACTTTGCTTTTCTTGATGGCAAAACCGGCTTCCAGGAGGATCATGATGATCTTCTCTCCTTTCTCAAATACTTCTGCTGCCGTGTTCCCCCACACAATGATGTCATCGATGTATTGGAGATGCTCTGGAGCCTCACACTTTTCAAGTGCAGTCTGGATCAGTCCATGGCAGATCGTGGGGCTGTGCCTCCACCCCTGGGGTACCCGATTCCAGGTATATTGCACACCCCTCCAGGTGACGGCGAACTGAGGCCTGCACTCCGCTGCCAGAGGGATGGAGAAGAACGCATTGGCGATGTCAATGGTGGTATACCATTTTGCTGCCTTGGACTCCAGCTCGTACTCGAGCTCCAGCATGTCTGGCACGGCAGCACTCAATGGTGGAGTCACTTCATTCAGGCCACGATAGTCCACAGTCAATCTCCATTCCCCGTCAGACTTGCGCACAGGCCAGATGGGGCTGTTGAAGGGTGAGTGGGCTTTACTAACCACTCCTTGGCTTTCCAGGTCGCGGATCATCTTGTGGATGGGGATCACGGCGTCTCGATTCGTCCGGTACTGCCGGCGGTACACTGTCGAGGTGGCAATTGGCACTTGTTGCTCTTTTACTCTCAGGAGTCCCACTGCATTTGGATTTTCCGATAGTCTAGGCAAGGTGTTCAGTTGCCTGATGCCCTCTGCCTCTACAGCCGCTATTCGGAAAGCCCACCTGAGTCCCTTTGGATCTTTGTAAAAGCCATTCCGGAGGAAGTCTATGCCCAGAATACATGGGGCCTCTGGACCAGTCACAATGGGGTGTTTCTGCCACTCCTTCCCGGTCAGGCTCACCTTGGCTTCTAACAAAGTTAATTGCTGTGATCCCCCTGTCACCCCGGCAATAGAAACAGGTTCTGCCCCCACATGTCTTGATGGAATTAAGGTACACTGCGCACCAGTATCAACTAACGCTTCATATTTTTGTGGTTCTGATGTGCCAGGCCATCGGATCCACACTGTCCAAAAGACTCGATTTTCCCGTGCCTCTTCCTGGCTAGAGGCAGGGCCCCTCTAGCTCTGGTTGTCATTTCTTTCTTGGGCGTACATGGTAGAGGTCCCCTCGAGGGGATTTAAGAGATTGTCCTCTCTTCTGTAATATCTGGCATCTCGGTCACGGGAGGCTGAGGCTACCTTCACTTTAGCAGACCCCCCGCCTCGGTTAGTATTTCCCTCCTTGAGTTGCTGTACCTGTGCTGCCAGGGTAGCAGTGGATTTCCTATCCCACTTCTTCATGTCTTCTCCGTGATCACACAGGAAGAACTACAGCTCAGATCGTGGGGTGTACCCTCTCTCCCTGGCTGGGGGGGGGCTGGGCTCTGACTTTGGGGCTTGTGACTCGCACTGGTGCCGCACTCATCACCTTCATCTCTTCCCTCACCTCCCTCATCATCTCTTCTCTGAGGTCTTTGACCACAGCAGAGACCTGAGCCTGCATTGGGCCACTGATCATACTATCATAATTCCTGAGTTTGGTGGCTATGGAGCCCACTGTCTCTCGGTTGTCATCAGCATTAATTGTTGCAATGAAGATGGTGTATTGGGAGGGCCCTAGCTTTGCCAGATTTCACAACATTTGCCCTGTACACTTGACTTTGTCGGGGTCATTATCATGTTGTCCATCCCTCCCAAAGAGTACCTCCAATATTGCCACTTCCCTCAGCTGTTGGATTCCCTCCTCAAGGGTCTTCCATGGTCTTCTATGATGATACTCCTGCATTCTCTCCCTGTTGACAAACCTCTCTCTTACACTTATTAAAAGCCGTTCCCAGAGAGACAGGGGCCCGTCATCTCTTCCGAATACTTGATCCACCCCTGAGTCCTGGGACAAGGGTCCCAGCTGCCTTGCCTCAATACTATCCAGCTGCACGCCCATACCCATAAGGTCCCAGACCCGAAGTAACCAGGTTGTAAAAGGCTCACGACCCCGTCGCGCAATGTCTTTTCGTAGATTACAGAGACTGTCCTACCCCAGGGACTCGGTAGTGATTTCAATCCTTGGCCTCCCTACTGGTTGAGAGGGTCCTGCTTCCCCATCATTACTCACTGGCTGCTCTGGTTTGACCTTAGTCTTCTTCTTTTCCACAGGGGCAACTGCTACTGGCTGTGGCTGCCCCTCTGATCTGACTGGAGCCTGAGCGGTTATAACATCCCTGGGTTTCTCTGCTGCCCCATTAGACTCTCCCTCTTTGGGGTAGGGGAAGGGTTTCCCACCAGCTGGGCAAGTGTATTCCTTCAGCACTTGGCCCATTTCGCGTATCTCTTTCACCAGGACTCCCACCCGATCCGGGCGGGTTGTTTCTGAGGTGGGTTGTGGGACCGGGTCAGACTCTGTAGCAACATCCCTCGTGTCTGGGGCAATGTCAGGTTCTGGGATGGTGTCCCTAGTCTCTGGGGCCGTGTCAGTTTCTGTGGCAGCATCCCTAGTTTCCGGGGCCAGGTCAGTTTCTGTGGCAGCATCCCTAGTCTTTGGGGCCATGTCAGGTTCTGGGGCCCCATCCCTATTGTCTGGGGTAGATGTCAGAGTGGCTATCCAAGTCAGACCCCCCTTATCCCTGAATGTTAAATAGAGCAGGCCTATCAGCAACACCAGCCACTCTATGGTATCATTAGCATTTAGAGAAGATTCGAACTCCTCAAAGACTGGCGGGATAGGCCCAAAGAGCTGGGTGAAGGGTTGTGAGAACATTTTTTTTGGTGTCACTTCCTCGCAGTAGGTACCATTATTAAAGTAACCCTGAAAACATGTCATTAATGTGTGGTAGCTGTGAATCTACATGCCTGCCTCCCAGAGGAAGTTGAAAATCCATGAATTCCTCACCTTATTGACCCATGACACAAACTGTATAACAGCCACTGTAGCCTTAGTTATAGGGCCCATGTTTAGATATGGGGCTGCAAATGGGAGAGAAACAGCTGTGACCACTTGACATACGAACCGGGATAAGCTAGACCACATGGTGCAACCTAATGAGGTTCCTATATCTAGCACACAAAAACTGCGTTACTCAAGAACTGTTATCCTTCTTCCCCTCGATTCCCTCGTGCCCCACCGTTGGGCGCCAAAATCTGTCTTGGTTTGAAGGACAGGTGTCTGTTAAGGAAACAGGAGCCTCCCTTGGAATGGGAAACTGTAACCCCTCTCCCTCCGAACTATTATAAATTTGAAATCAAGAGGCTCTCAGGCAAAGATATGGAAATAGGAATAACAGTTCTTTACTACTATCTAAAACAAGGATAACAAATAACAACAACTATAACGTTAACCAGCAAACAGAACCAGAAACCTAGTGGCAGCCTGCTCGGCTTCAGGCACCTTTTCCCTCTGGTGCAGTTCCAGTCACAGCCTGCAGGGGGTGCTCTGAGTGCGGTGATTCCCCGGTGGCTGCAGGGGCGCTCCGGCGTGAGCTCAGGTAGCACACGGCAATGGCGACTGCCCGAAGCACGGAGGGATGGAGGAGAGCCCTTGCTCCACAGACTCTCGGCAGCGGGGCGGGGGGGGGCAGCTGGTGTCGGTGCCGCAGCAGGATCCCCGGACACAGGGAGCTGGGACGGTAAGGGGTCTCCACGTGCAGGGAAAAACCCCGCTACGATGTAGCGGAGAAAAACTCAGAGCGGGCTGGTGGCAGGCAGGTTGGCTCCAGATAGGGCAGAGGGCAGAGACTCACAGCAGACAGACCGGCAGCTCTGCGCTGGCTTCTCAGGGGGCCGTGGGTTTAGCAGACAGCAGTTCCGACTGTCCAGCTCCGAGGGTCCCGAGCAAGAGAGCGTGACCTCCCCCCTGCCCTTGCTTTTCAGTCTCTCCAAATCTCGCGTTGCCAGACTCTGCTTCCATGAGGGGCAATTTTGCCCCACCCTGCCAAGGAGAAAGGCTACAGCCTTGTGCTTTGTTTCTCTTAAGTACCCAGTCATTTGTGTCTTAGCAACCCATGGGAGAAAAATTCCTGAGGAAAAGAACTAGATCTAACCTTCAACACTCACTTTGATATTCTGCTCTTTTCTGTGTAAGATTATTCTCCTAGCTGCTCTACAGACTTCTGGTTTCCTTGAATTGTTCAAAATTACCTTTAGCCTTACAATCTCCCAAAAAGAGAGGGTCTACATAGCTTAAAAATAAAAATATTGTTGCAGAGTACTTGTCTAGCCATCTGCTAAGGTTATAATATATATATTTTTCTAATAAAAAACTTTAAACTTTAATTTCTGCAAGGTGTTGGGAGAGGAATTCAACAGACTGAAAGACTGAAACAATACTCCACACAAAATAAGTGGTACTTCGGAAATAATTAAAAATAAAGGGATTTTAAATGTCTGAAATTTAGGAATGCTTCTTGTGAGGCGTTCTACAACAAAAAGTTGTGGAATACAGTATTTGACTAGCATTTCAGAAACAATTGTAATTACTTTCTATTTCAAATATACTTAAATTTTGTCATCTGCTTTGTAACAGAACTGATTCTTTCCCCAGCATGGTTCTTACTTTCTCTACTAAAGAAGATGCTGTTGCTCTTGCTGGGAAAAAAAAAAGGTGTGTATTATACATACTACATATGAGGGATTCGCTTTCTACAGAAAATCTTGATCTCAAAGTATTGAAAACAGAAAAAAGTACAGGATAAAGTACCTTCCCTCTATTCCACAAAACCTCTAGTGCTATACTTAAGGAGGACAAAAATGGGGGGGCCTGGATGATATTTCTGATGGTGCTGAAGGCTTTGAAGGCATGAAATCTAGGCCTTCCACTTTCTGTAAAGTGTTCCAGCCTCTTAGTATGCCTTTTGCAAGTATCTCTGTTTTGAATGAGAATTGAGCCTTGCATAGGTCTTAGAGGAATATTATTATTAGTACTTTAGGATAAAACCTGAATCCTGGCCATTTTATTATTGAGCGAGTTATGTCATCTCTTCAGACATTCTCTGTTTTTTCCTTTTGAAATGCAGATTCAAGTAAAACACTGGTTTGTTCAGTGTAGGAAGTTTATGCTTCCACTGAATTTGTAATGAGTTTCAATTGTGTGGGAAAACTACAAAGAAAGTTTATCAACTAAAATAAGGCTTAGTATTAATATTTATTAGTTCAATAGTCACTTAGTTTGCACCCATAATTTCAACATAATTGAGATTTACAACACTTTTCTTTGGATACTACCTTACCTAAATTTTGTTTTTATTTAAGGTGGTATAGTTTTATGTGCATGTCATGCACATAGTATTTTCTGTAGTAGTATCAGTATTAGATATAAGTGGAAATATAAATTTTACAGTATTAAGATCTGCTTAAGAATTGAGAGAATAAGGCATACATTTACAATGAAACTTGGCTTCTAAGCTGAGGTATTGTTAAAACACGTCTTAGTTCTAGAAACAAAATATTCACCTCTCTGTCCTTCCCATATATACCATCCAAGTGTTCCATTAAAAAATTCTTTAAGAAATGCAACTTAAGTTTCTTCAAATCCTGGCTGAACAGAGAGCTTTGACTGGAACTCAGGAATGGGACAGGCAACCCAGGAGGACTGCAAGGATGGCATGAGGTTATGCACGGGGAAAGTTAGAAGGGTCAAAGCCCAACTAGAACTTAATCTGGCTACTGCTGTAAGAAAGAATAAAAATTGTTTCTATAAATATATTCACAAGAAGGGCCAAGGAGAATCTCCATACTTTATTGGATGCAGGGGGTAAACATAGTGACAAAGGCTGAGGAAAAGGCTGATGTACTTAATGGCTTTTTTGCCTGTGTTAATCTGGCATGGCCTGGTTTTTGGTAGCAGGGGAGGACCACAGAAGTAGCTTCTGTGAGAAGCTGCTAGAAACTTCCACATGTCTGACAGAACCAATCCCTGATGGCTCTGAAGATGGACATGCTGCTGGCCCAATTTAGAGAAGTTGGTAAGGCCTCTGTGATGACATATTTAAGAAGAAAATCAAAACAGTGCAGGTGGAGTTTTTTCCAGGGGTGGTGAGGCGCTGCCTCAGGGGCCATCCCTGCGCAGCAACAGCTACTGCCATCTCGGTGAGGCCTGCAGCAAGCCTTGCCTGCCTGGCCACCCCTAGCCAGCTGTGCTGTGGGCAGAAAGGCAGGGGCGGCGGCGACAGCTTCTCCTTCCTGGCTCCCCGCATGAGGAGAGGTGTTAAATAGCTCCAGTGCCACAGCGGCCACCACTGCCTGCTCAGTGGTCTTGGGGCCACCTGGCTAGTGGTGAAAACATGGGGAGTGACTCCCTGGCTCGGAACTTAAACGAGATCAACCTCTTGGTTCTGCGGGATCCTGCAGGAGTCTTTGAAGTCATGGAACTTGTTGTCAATGGTACTTACAGGCAGAAGTTTTTCTTCTAGTCAGAAAAGAGGAGGAAGTGAGGACATGTGAGGGAAAACAACATGGTGACACCAAGGTCAGTGGAAAAAGAAGGGGAGGAGGTGCTCCAAGTGCCAGAGCCAAGATTCCTCTGTGGGCCCTGGTGAGAAGTGCGGTGAAGCAGGCTGTCACCCTGCAGCCCATGAGGTCCACAGGGGATGCAGAGATCCACCAGCAGCCTGTGAGAGGAGTACTCACACCTGAGTGGATGGATGCCGGAGAAAGCTGTGATCCAGTGGGACACCTGAATGGAGAGGGAGGGCCCTTGCTTCCAGAGATAGAGAGGGCCATTCCTTCCAAACTAGAGCAGCCTATCTTTAGAGGACTGCACCCCGTGGAGGAGTGACTCATGCTGCAGCAGTTTCAGGGAGACTGTTTGCCTGTGGAAGGAACTCATGTTGCAGCAGTCTTGTCCCTGTTTTCTTTTGCACTCTGAGATTCAAAGTAACGAACCATCACGACCCCTGCTCCTACGAGCGGATCGTGACAATGTCTGACCCTAACTGCAGCTGCGCAATTATGGTGGACCACTGTGCATGGCCCATTAGTTGCTCAGGAATGACTCCCCGCGGGGGGTCACCCTCAGGCCTCGGTTGATTGGCTGCTTCATTACAAAGCTGCTGCCAGTGAGCTTGCCACAGCAGTTGCTGCGACTGGGTCATAATCATTCTAATAATTCCCTTGATGTCCTCTGGGCACAGTATAACACTTCCCCAAGTATAATTTAACATCATTTTGGTGGGCTCCCCGTGCAGCCCCGACTCACTAGCTGTGGTACGTAACTGTGTGAGTAACTTCCAATCGATTGCCATGTGAGTCGCTTGCTGCCCTCCCTCCTGCAGGGGCTCAAACAGCACTGGAAACGCCGCTTCTGCTCGGCTTAAAGTTCTAGCGTCCTGAGCTAGTTTCACATCCCCCTCTTCTAAAGCTTTCTGTTCCACTTTCGCCCAGCTAATTCTGCGTCTCCCTTCCCCCACGCGAAAAGGGACACAGCCTCCACCCAGCGAGGGGGGGTGCGCAGGTGGCTGGTGTGCAGGCGGCTGCTCCTGGCAAAAAGGGACACTGCCCCCTCGCATCGGGCGAGAAGGGATACAGTCACCCGGAGTGGGGGGCAAAGCCGGCTGATATTCCTCCTGGGGTTCGGACGGTGCACAGGGGAGGGGCGGACACCCCTCCTCCGGCTCCGGCGGCGCGGGCACCGGGGCAGCCGACTGCTCTGCGCAAGCAGCGGCCGCCTCTGGGGCAACGCCGTGGTCGGGCGGCGACCCGTGCACCCCCAGAGCCACACACTTCCCCATTGCTGGCAAGCTGGGCGTCTCGCTACCAATTCCGGGCATACCCGGGATAGGGTGCTCACCTCCCGGCGCCCCCCCACTCCCCTCCGTGATCGCGGTGGCAACGGCGGCAACCTTTTTCTCTGCCTGGTATCTTTGCAAACAGGTAGTTACCTCCCTCCAGGGCTTCCCTAGCTTAGCGCATGCCTTATTGCTGTCTAAAATCCCCTCAAACAACTGATCACCATATTTCCGCCATTCAGGCAGGTCAAAAATCGTGTTAGGGTCCCTGAAGCAACCCTTTGCCATCCCTAACGTAACTAATCCTGCTACCTGCCTTAGGGTGTCTTTGCTGACTCCCCGCTTTTCTAAAAAGCGTGTTAATAAGTCTGTGGCTTCCTCTTTGTGCATTTCTGCGGCATCTTTGTCCATCTTCGTCCAGCTGGTTAACCACTTCTAGCTGATCACAACGGCCTCCGCGTCCCTCTGCGCTGGCCCCTCCACGTCTTCCCGCGCCGCATCTACCCGCTGATTCCGCGATCGCCACGCAGCTTCTCAGAGTGTAGCCGTTTCGGGCGGCAGACCTCTCTCCCGAGGCCCGAGCTATCGGATCTCCCTTTCGTCGCGCAAAAGGTATAGATCTTAGCTCCCCGGTCGCTGCTACCGGTGCTTTCCTGATCTCGCCGGTCCGGTCCCACACATCGGGGTCACCATTTGTCGGTGGCGAGAGAAGCAAGACGTAGATCCAATGTGAGTGATAAATCAAGCTCGTTTATTGTCAGACAGTGCACATACTTATACTACTTTACGTGCTCAAAATATTATTCACTTACAGAAGTTTCACACGGGATCTTTCTCTAATCTAATTAAAAGACCAAGCTGATATCAGAAGGCAACAACAGTAACAGTTTCTTCTGCCAAGCTAATCTCTAGACACCTGCAGCTTGTTTTCAGCTTTCATGTCTCTCTTTCCCACATTTGTCTTGAGAACAACCTTGAGCAGAGGCCTAGCTTTCATCTGAGGGGCCTGGATTGCTCACCCTGTGCAGCTGGAGAAGGATATTCTCCAACACGCATCCTTCAACTTTTGTAAAATTTCAAATGTATAAATTAGATTGGGTTTCATTCACAACTGGGCCGTCTATCATTATGGTGGGACATACTGTCCTGAGGCAAACACAACCTTGTCCAGTATACACCAACCGAGTTGTTTGGTTGATTGCATGTATCTCAAAGTGACAAATGCTTTGATCTGTGTCTAAACAAGTGTCTTTGTCTTCTTCTAAAATCCCCTCACATATGTATCCTGTTTCTTCATAGAACAGGGCTCTAGGTTAATGGTCTGCCATTGCCCTTTAATTTCCTGTGCCCACGTTTTGTGTTCAGTGGGGTACAGTACAGTTCTCCCTTGATTTAGTCCTGAAGTTACTAGTGGATGTATCAGGCTAATTGATGCATTGCAGATAGTTAACACAAAGGCTGTTACTACATTTGTCACAGGGACATAGGTAAAATTGACTAAAACCCACCAAGACTGAAGTTCCCTTTCAATTTTGGAGGCATTATCCCAAACAATTTTGCAAATTTCAGCAGGGAATGTTCCTTCTTCACCCTCTCTGATAACTGCGGCAGCTACTGGCTGCACCCACAATTGTGCCTGAGTACACCCCAAAGTCAAAGAGACATTTCCACTAGTTGTACTTAGAGTATCGATCATTACTTCATGGTCTCGTTCCTCTATATTTTCCCAATCTGGCAATATTTTGGACAGCTTCCAATGATTATTACCTCAGGCTAGTAAAGAGGATTGTTATGGTTGCTGTAATTTGACTAAATCAGTCCCCACTGTGGCCAATTTGTTCATTAGCATTTCCAAATCTATTGTATTTAAAACTCCTAACTCTCTCCCTAACAATCCAGTGAGGTCTCTCTTTGTTTTAAAATTATAGGGCATACAGTTTTGATGCCAAGTGTTCCAATTCATAAAAGGGTTTTTGAGAAATGGGGAACATTCTGGCTGAATGACAGATACATTCACTTGCATCCCCATTTCTACTTGTTTCAAAGACCATTCTGGGTTAGTCAACAGTCTTTTAATCCCTGTCTTTTTGATAGCATATGGTCCAATGTTAATAACTGTGGGAGTCAAGAATAGTTTCTCTTTCAGTGTCTGGATTGTCATCTGGGCCTCTTTTGGTACTTGTAAGGTTTTTTTGACTTGATCCATATAGGACTTAGTACATACTTGGGTAATATTGAAGTCAATGTCATATGCTTTTAGTGCATATTCTTCTATTTTGAGTCTAAACTCAGGACACTTACTCAAACATTTGTCACAGGATTCAGGTCCGAATCGGAAGGGTTTCATAGATGGATGATAAGTTTCATGGAACCCATCCTGTATGAATGCATAGTTACAACCCAAAACACCCCTTCCTTCCCACAGGCTCACATTGTGACTTTGAGCATCTTGTTCAAAGTCTTCCGAGAGTGGGGATCATATGCCTTCCCCTGGCATCAATATATTTCAGTTCCATTATACTTGTGTGATGCTGTTTTGACTTTTGTTACCATAGTAACAATAATTATTAAAATCCCAACTTTCCACATTATGTCCATGATAATTATAAGTCCATCACTTGTTTTTCCGGGTTAGCTTCAGCTTTAATCCTTCATCGCTTGGTGTTACCTCCCAAATCCCTTCAGGGGCCTTCTTTATCAGGGAGTGATGAATCCAAGCCTTCTGCTCTTTGACCTTGATTGAAGTGAAGGTCATGAGGAGCACTTGGAACGGTCCTTCCCACTGCGGTTCTAGGGTTTTCTCTGCAAAAGACTTAATATATGCATAATGTCCAGGTTGTACATCATGTACTGGCCCATCTAATTCCCTGTTTTGGTCCCCAGCCACATATTTCTCAATTTCTCTAAGTTGTTTATTCAGGGCCACCATATATCTGTGTAGGGTTTCTTCTCCCACTTGGATGGGTGAAGTTCTCTCTTGAACTGCATACGGCCTCCCATACAAAATTTCAAAGGGGCTTAATTTTCCTTTAGTTCTTGGTTTTGTTCGAATTCGTACTAGTGCTAGTGGGAGGGCCTGGGGCCAAGGCAAATTTGCTTCTTGTCCTAATCTCACAATTTGTTGTTTAATCAAATGGTTCATCTTTTCCACCTGGCCACTAGACTGAGGGTTATACGGAGTATGTAATTCCCAGTCTATTCCCAGGTGGTGGCTAATTTGTTGTACAATTTTTGAAATGAAGTGTGGTCCTCTATCTGAGGACACAGTGGCTGGAACTCCAAAATGTGGTATTATTTCTTGCAACAGTATTTTGGTAACTTCTCGTGCCTTAGCTGTCCTAGTAGGGAAGGCTTCTGGCCATCCTGAAAAGGTGTCCGTTAACCCCAATAGGTACCAATACCCCCCTTTCCTAGGTAATTCTGTAAAATCAATTGGCCATTGTTGCCCAGGCCTGCAGCCTTTCCCAGTTTGTCCAATTTTAGGCTTTGGAATATTTTTGGGATTAGTTCGGAGGCAGAGACCACACTGACGAGTTACCTGTGTCACTGTGTTTTGCAATTTTCTAGTCATGATTCTATCCTTTAAATAATTGTACAAAGCATCTATTCCCCAGTGTTTTCTCATGCTCTTTCTGTACTAGTGATCATAACAGATAAGAAGGTACTACAAGTTTTCCCTCTTCAGTCACAGCCCATCCTTCCTGATTGTAACTTGCGATCTCTGCCTTAAGTAGTTTCTTATCCTTTTTGTTATATACTGGCTTACTTTCAATGGAAATTTTCCCATCTAGAATTAACACTGCCTCAACCTTTCCATTGGGTATCTTACATTTGGCTGCATCTTTTGCCTCTCTATCCGCCAGCATGTTTCCTTCTTCCAATGCAGAACTCACTTTTTGGTGTGCTTTAATGTGCATGACAGCTACCCTCTTAGGTAACTGAACTGCATCCAATAACTTCAGTATTTCCGGTGTGTGTTTGATGCTCTTCCCTTGTGAGTTTAACAGTCCTCTCTCTTTCCAAACGGCTCCATGTGCATGAACTACTCCAAATGCATACCTTGAGTCTGTATAAATGTTAATCTCTTTTCCTTCTGCCAATTCTAAAGCTCGGGTTAAAGCAATTATTTCAGCCTTCTGTGCAGAGGTATTTGCTGGCAATGGTCTAGACTCTATTACCTCTCTGCTGGTGGTAACCGCATTCCCAGCATGTCTTTTTTCACTGATAACATAGCTGCTTCCATCAGTGAACCAAGTTTCAGCATCTTTGAGAGGAGAGTCCTTCAGGTCCGGGACACTGGAGTAAGTGGCTTCGATGGTCTCCAGGCAGTCGTGGACCATTGGTTCTCCCATGTTCCCGCTGAGAAATGAAGCTGGGTTCACAATGTTAGTTACCACAATTTCAACATCATCTTGTTCCACCAGTATGGCTTGGTACTTCAGGAATTTCTGCGGGGAAAGCCAATGTCCCCCTTTCACCTCCAGGACTGCAGACACTGTATGGGATACTAGCACAGTCATTTTCTGGCCTAGGGTAAACTTGTGTGCCTCTTGGATATTTATTGCCACAGCGGCAACGGCTCTGAGGCAGCCTGGCCACCCTTTAGCTGCTGTATCTAGCTGTTTGGAGAGGTAGGCCACTACCCGCTGGTAAGGGCTTAAGTTTTGTGTTAGTATTCCTAAGGTGATTCCTTGTTTTTCATGAGAAAACAAAAAGAATGGTTTACTCAAGTCTGGAAGTCCTAGGGCTGGAGCTGACATGAGGGCCTTCTTCAATTGGTCGAAGGCCTGTGTTGCTTCTGTTGTCCATTGAAGGTCCTGGCATCCTTCCATAATTAGTGTATATAAAGGTTTAGCAAGCAATCCATAATCAGGAATCCACAGTCTACACCACCCTGTCATACCCAGAAAGGTTCTCAGTTCTTTTGCCATCTGGGGTTTTGGGGTCTGGCATATTGCTTCCTTACGGTCTTGTCCCAAGGTCCTTTGTCCAGTACTTAATTCACACCCTATGTAAATAACTGTTTTATCATCTGGGCTTTCTTTTGGGACATCCGATACCTCTGCAGGCCCAAAAAGTTCAAGAGGCTTACCATCCAGTCCATACATGCCTCTTGGGTCTGGGTGGCTATTAAAAGGTCATCCATGTACTGAAGTAGTTGTCCTCCCGGTGGGGGTTCCCAGGACTCTAGAGCTTTTGCAAGCTGCTCTCCAAATATGGTGAGGAATTTTTATACCCTTGGGGTAATACACACCATGTGAGTTGAGTTTTGCATCCAGTTCTGGGATTCTCCCACTGAAATGCAAAAATTTTCTGGCTGGCTTCATGGAGAGGAAGGCAAAAGAAAGCATCCTTCAAATCTAAAATGGCAAACCAGGTTAATTCAGGTGTTAAATGAGTTAATAAGGTATAAGGGTTAGCAATCACTGGGTACAAATCTTCAGTTACCTTATTAACTGCTCTCAAATCTTGTACCAACCGGTATGACCCATCAGGCTTCTTTACAGGTAAAATAGGAGTATTAAAGTCTGATTGACACTCCTTCAACAATCTGATCTGCAAAAAGTTTTCAATGATCAGTCTGGTCCCTTCCCTGTCTTCCCTTTTCAAGGGATATTTTTTGACCCTCACAGGGTGTTCTCCCTCTTTAAGCCTAATGTGTACTGGCAGTGCATTCTTTGCCCTCCCTGGGATACCAGAAGCCCAAACCCCAGGGAATAGCTGATCCATTATTTTCTTGGTATTTTCTTCTTCATTTGCTGTTTCAATCTCTTTGGTTATTAGCATTAAGCTTAACAGTTCCACATATTGTTGATCTTTTACCTCCAAACTAATTTGTCTATTTATAAAAATTATTTTTGCTTCCAGCTGCTCTAGCAGATCCATGCCCAAAAGTGCAGATGGAGCATTAGGCATATATAAAAATCAATTAATTCCTCACTGTTTTCCCAATTTATATTTTAGTGGTTTGCAGAAATATGCCCTTTCAGATTGGCCAGTTGCCCCTTTTACTACAATATAATCATCTGTTACAGGGATTAAATTCTTATTCAATACAGAGTATGTTGCCCCTGTATCTACTAAAAATGCTACTTATTTCCCTTGGTTCCCTAGTTCAGTTATAACCAGGGGGTCTCCTAGGGTAAGGCCTTCCAGTTCTCCTCAGTCTTCCTATACATGAGCAACCACCCCCTCCCTCTTCTGGCCATATTTCTTTTGTTCATCACCCTTTCTCCTTTCTGGGCACTGATTTTTCCAGTGCCCAAATTTTCTGCATAAGGCGCATTGATCTTTTCCCAGGCAGGGTGGTCCCTGTCTCAGTGGGCCCTGTCTATGCTTTCCTCTTTCTTCTTCTCTTACTACTTCTATTAGTTTCCTTATCACCTGTTTGTATCCTTCTTCTCGATTACTGTAGACTCTCCATGTTACATCAAGCAAAGTCTCTAAGTCCCGGCTTGTTGAGCCTTGAATCTTTTGGAGTTTCTGCCTGATGCCCCCCGTAGATTGTCCTAAAAATAAATTTATTAGTTGTTGTGTTCCTTCTTCAGTCCCAGGATCCAAGGTGGTATGCCGACACATCGCGTCTCGCAGATTGTCTAAAAATTCAGAGGGTGTTTGAGAGGGACCCTGTTTAATAGCATATAGGGCTGACCAGTTTACGGTCTTGGGAACTGCCCTTTCTAGCCCTCTTACTATTTATTCTTGATATCTTTTTAACTGTCCCATTTCTTCCAAATCATTAGGATCCCACTCTGGATCCTGGAGGGGAAATACTTCTTTAACATCTTCTTGCAGTATTCTACAATCATCATCGGCTATATCTCCAGCTACTTTTAAAACTTGTTGTTTTTCTGACTCTGTTAAAACATCAAGCAATAGGTGAATATCAGCCCAATCAGGATTATGTTGCTTTATCATAAATTTTAATTTCTTAGCAACACTTATCGGATCACTCTGATAATTTTTAGCCACCTTTTCCCAAGCTTCCAAATCTAATGTAGAAAAGGGAATTTTAACTAGCACTGTTTTTCCTTCGGGATTTACTGCCTCTCTCAAAGGTGCTTGTATAGTTTCCCTAGTTTGCTTCCGGGTCCTTGATGCTATAGGACTGTAGTTATTTTTTTTCTCTGGTGTCCCCGGCCTCCTGCCGGTGGTTGCCTTTTGCTATCCACTTGTCCTCGAATACCCTAACCCTGAGGTGGGTAGATGAGGGAACCACAGGGGTTGAGCAGAAGCTAGAGGCGTCGGAGGGTCGAGGGTTATTTCTTGGGATCACCAGAGTGTCAGCGAAGAAACAGGAGCGACTCTTAGCTCGGCAACAGAGAGGGTTTTATTCTGCTCTGGATCCGGGGGCTAAGAGCCCCGAACTGGCGTCGTGCATGAACTTAAATACAACATAGTTAAACCAATCAGATGTTGGGAGTGGGGAGGAGTTAGGGAGGGACTGGGGTACAACAACCATAGGGAAGAGAGGAAGGGAGGAGACAGGGGTGAACAACGAATCAACAACTGTGGAACACAGAACTTTCCAGAACTGGGTATGAACTTAGAATAAGAGTGACAAACAATAAACCCAATAACAATAAGGTAAGAGTAACTTGGGGAGTGGCCCTGTTAGGGGCTAAGCCATTGTAGTTTCAGTATCAGGGGGAAACTTTCCTCCTGATGGACTGACCCACCAGGTGGAGGAACGATCTAAAGGTCTTAGGGGTTTCATCTCCAAGGAGACAACCCCAACATAGGACCCTGTGGGGAAGGCGGTTCATCCTGCTCGCTGTCACTGTTAGGTAACGGTGGGTACAGATGAGTTGGTTCTCGTGGCTCAGGAGTTGGCGGAGATCTCCCGGTGGGAAATAAAGTAGGGGGTGAAGTGGAGGCTGAGGCTGGGGATGATGGCAACTCTGAATTTGCATCCCCTACCACCCCTCTTCCCCCCCGCCTTTTAGGGAGTGGGCTAAACAAATCCTGTTCTTAAGTCTCTGCTCGATATACCTTGTCAGGGTGTGTGCACCTTTGATTTATTGAGCATGTGCTGCAACATCGCTTGGGTTTTTCCTTATTAACTTTATTATCTTTTCCCAGAGCCAATACTAAGGGGTCAGAGGGTGGCCTAATCCCACACTCCTGTTGCCACTCAGGGTGGTTCCAAAGGGTGAAAAATAAATCGGTGTAAGCAATCTCTGGCCATTTTTGCTCATGCCTAAAAAAAGCATTAATTGCAGTAGTGTTCCATAGTCCACTGTACCAGCTGACGGCCATTTCACACCCCCTTCGAATTTGTAAAGTGGCCACCATTGTGTGTAAAGCTTAATAGCCTCCCTCTTAGTCTCTATACCACGATCGTCCACTAGCTTTTTCCAGTGTGCCAAAACACATCCCAAAGGGCTATTTTTAGGAATCTACTCTTGTTTGCCCCCATGTTGAAAATTCCTCTTTTCCCAACGCTTTTTGATCCTATCTCAGTTTCGAAGTTTTACTTCGGGGAAATCTTCTGGTACAAAACTATGCTGAGCACACTCAACCTTAAGAATCTCTTTTGGTTTCAACAGGATCCCTGAAAACCCGTTTTCTAATAAAGCAAATAATCTATAGCTCCCTTCTTTTTCCTGACCAGTCACTGCCAAAATCCGTATAGCTATTTCGGTTGCCTCTTTCTCTTTCAAAATGCAAAATTTGCACACTCCCCTTCAAGGTTTCCTCCACCTAAATATTCGTTTAACCCACAGTTCATGACAGTTTTCACAATAAAACACTATCCATGGGCTACAATCGCAGCCTTCCCTTGAGCAGGGAAACTCCTTTGAAACAGGCTTTTGCCTCCTAGGCATATGACTTTATTACTCAAAAGGCTTATTAGTTTTAAATAACAAAAGTTATAACACACACGCACACCACACTACCAAAAACCTTCCTTTTATTTAAATCTAACAAACAAAAAAAATCTCACACAAGGCATTCAAAAGTCTCAAACAAAAATCTCACACAGCACATCAAACACTCAAAATACTCCAAAAAATGCTAAAACTTTTTTTCACTAAAGCTCAATTTTAAACACCAACAGTTTTAAACTTACAAAACTCACTGTGGGGCATTCCATTACCCTAAACAAATATAACTACGGCCAGAGTGCAGCACAAACTCTCTGTGAGGGTGTTAGTTCTAAGTCCACGCCACCGCCTCACACTGCTAATCAACGCTCCATTTAAATGCTACCCCTCATGTTAACAACCTTAAAACTTTACAAACTACTGATGCCTTTTTCTGGTCTCAGGAAATAAAGGCTCAGACACAGTGAAAGGGTTGGGGGTTGTTTACCTCGGTATTTTAATAGGATCCCGTTCGATGGCTTCTGCCGTCCAGGTAGAACACGCCGCAAAAGCCCCCTCCCTCCCTCCAATAGAGTATACAATTAAAGACTCTACACATTAGCATATCTACCAGAAGGGCCCAATAAGGGGCCTGGGTGGGCTAACTTCTACTTTACAAAATCTATCCTACTAGGAGACCTTGAGGGCTCACGAAAACAGGGTGTTTGGTCTCTAACACTACGTGGCTTCAGGGGTGTTTAGTCTACCGGCCTCCTAAACACCATGAAACCAGGCTAAACTATCACTTAAAGCATCACAAGTATGCATGCTAATACTTGTGAATATAGGGAACAGTGTAAGACATATTCAGGAGAAAAAGCAGAAAAAATCCCTCAGGCATCATTTCCCCCCTTTTAGAGACTAACAAGATTACACTTTGTCTAGTCTCTACTCTACCTTAGTCTATTCTACATTACCCACAGTATCGGTTTACACAACCGGCCAACATGCAGGCTACTATACAGATAATAACTACAATTACAACTACTATAAATGTTTCTCTTATCCAGGCCCAGTTTGGTAACCATGAGGTAAGGGTGTCAAAGATCTGGTCAAATTTTAAGGTGTCAATTTTGGAAGCTTAAAATGCCAATCCACGATCAGTGACCACCCCCATCTAGAGGTGGTAACTGGATACAGAACCAGCAATTGTTCTTATTAAGAACTTTGGACACATTTTGGACTACAGCCTTGTGTAAATCATGGGACAAACCCTGAGTCATAGTTACCATTTGGGCAGATAACAGACATGTAAAGAACAGTTTAAACCCCATCCTCCTGATCTGTATCAGTCTTTGGTTTTTTGATGGTCTCGGGAGCCGAAGCCTTCTTCGCTCTGGAATAGTGGATCCACGGTCCCTTGCCGGCAACTTTGACTGCAGTGAGGGTGGTCAGCAAAACTTGGAATGGTCCCTTCCACTTGGCTTGCAAGGGGTCACCGTCCCACCACTTGATGTAGACCCAATCTCTGGGCTGGAACTGATGAGCAGGTGTGTCCAGTCCTATTGGCCTGGACAACACGACAAATCCCTGGAGCTTCTGTAAAGTGGAACTCAAAGCCATTAAGTACTTCCGCAAATCAGCTTTACCCTTCACATGAATCTCTCCTGGGATATGTGGAGCCTGATAAGGCCTGCCATATAATATTTCATAGGGACTTATATTGTCCCTTCGCCTTGGCTGTATGCGAGTTCTCAGCAAGGCTACTGGCAGGGCTTGGACCCAGGTCATGGATGTTTCTTGACAAATTTTACAAATCTGGGTTTTGAGGGTTCCATTCATACGCTCAACCTTGCTACTTGCCTGGGGCCTGTATGGTGTGTGCAGGTCCCAGGCAATTCCCAGAACCCTGCTCACTTCCCCAACTACCGTTGCAACAAAGTGAGTTCCCCTGTCAGATGACATTCCTAGAGGAACCCTGAATCTTGGAATTATATGGTTCAGCAAGGCTTTCACTACTTCTCTTGCTGTGTTTGAGCGACAGGGGTAAGCTTCAGGCCATCCACTGAAGGTGTCAACCAGTACCAGTATATACTTACATCCCTCTTTGCGTGGCATCTCAGCAAAATCAATCTGCTAATAATCTCCCGGGAGATCTCCTGTTTTTGTCACCCCTAACACAACCCGTTTGCTCGTGTCAGGGTTGTTTTTACGACAGGTATCGCACTTGCTGGTTATAGACTGCACGATATCTGTCATCCCTCTCCCTATTACCACCTTTCTAAGATGTTTTAAAAGATTTTCTGTTCCCCAGTGAGTACTTTCATGCTCTCGCTGGGCTATTTCTCGAAGGAGGAAGGGTGGAACTACAACCTATCCTGTTGAGGTAACGGCCCACCCCCCTTCTTTGATCTCAGCCTTAAGGTGCTTAATTAATTTGTGATCCCCCTGATCATATTTTGGGGTAAACTCTGACAAATCTATTTCTTTCTGTGGTATCACTGCAAAAATGCCTTTTTCTGCAACCCATCTTGCTGCTTCATCAGCAAAGCGATTTCCCAGTTCAGGGGCTTTCTTCCCTTTTTGATGGCCTTTGCAATGCATGACAGCTACTTCGGTTGGCTTCCAGATACTCTGCAGAAGTGCAAGAATCTGTTCAGCGTGCTTAACCTCATTACCTTGTGCAGTCAGCAGGCCACGTTCCTTCCAGATAGCTCCGTGGGCATGAACAACACTGAAGGCATATTTGGAATCTGTCCAGATGTTTACCTTCTTCCCCTCACTCAGCTCTAGAGCTCTTGTTAGTGCAATGAGTTCAGCTTTCTGTGATGATACATCTGGAGGCAAGGCTTTTGCCTCTATGACTTTATCTGTGGTGGTTACAGCATAGCCTGTCATTCTCTTACCATTTCTCATGAAGCTGCTTCCATCGGTATACAGCTCCCAGTCTGGGCTCTTCAGGGGAATGTCCTTCAGGTCTGGTCTGCTAGAATAAGTCTCCTCTATTGTCTGTAGACAATTATGTTCAGGCATGCTGTCAAGTAATGTGGATGACAAAAACATTGCAGGGTTTACCACAGATGTTGTTTTCAGAGTAACATCATCCTGTTCCAGCAACACAGACTGATACTTCAGCATTCTGCTAGGGGATAGCCAGTGATTCCCCTTCTGTTCTAGCACAGTTATTACTGCATGGGGTACATACACGACAATGTGCTGCCCAAGGGTGAATTTACGGGCCTCCTGTATTAGGAGGAGAGTTGCTGCCACAGCTTTCAGGCATCCAGGCCACCCTTGACTAACATTGTCCAGCTGTTTTGAAAAGTAGGCTACAGCTCTTCGCTGGTCCCCAAGGTGCTGTGCTAGTACTCCCAGAGCAGCATTCAGTCGCTCATATGTAAAGAGTTCAAAAGGCTTTTACAAATCCGGCAGCCCCAAGGCTGGGACAGACATTAGGGAACGTTTCAACTGTTTGAAGGCAGCCCTTGCACTTTCTGTCCACATGATTGTTCCCTTTTCGGCTGCCTTAAGGACCTCATACAGAGGTTTTACCAGCAGTCCATAGTTTGATATCCATAGGCGACACCAACCTACCATTCCCAGGAAGGCTTGCATTTCTCTCACAGTGTGGGGCTCTGGAAGGCGACAGATAGCTTCCTTCCGCTCTTTGCTGAGTTGTCGGTGTCCACGGAAAATTTCCAGCCCCAGGTAAACTACTGTTTCCTTGGCAATCTGGGCCTTCTCTCTCGAGACCCGATAACCACTCTCACCCAAAAAGTTCAACAGACTTACGGTTAGCTGGATACACTCATCTCGCGTTCTGGTTGCTACTAGGATGTCATCAACATACTGAAGAACAACTCCTCCTGGCTCCTGTTTCCTCCAGTCCTCCAGTTCCTTTGCCAGCTGGTTTCCAAATAGCGTGGGACTATTCTTGTAGCCTTGAACCAATACTGTCCAGGTGAGCTGGGTCTTCCTTCCTGTATCAGGGTTTTCCCACTCAAAGGCAAAAATTTCTTGGCTGTCCTTGTGCACAGGAATGCAGAAAAAGGCATCTTTAAGATCTAAAACAGTGAACCACCCCAATTTGTCTGTTAGTGTAGTCAAAAGTGTGTAGGGATTGGCTACAACTGGATGTATGTTTTCTGTTATTTTGTTAATCTCCCTTAGATCCTGCACTAATCGATAACTCTTACCATCTGCTTTCTTCACTGGTATAATTGGGGTGTTATACTTGGATTCACATTCCACTAGCAACCCAAATTTGAGAAACTTCTCAATTATGGGTGCAAGTCCTTTGCGACCTGCTAATTTCAAAGGGTATTGTTTTTGCCTTACCGGTGTAGCTCCTGCTTTGAGTGTAATACTTACAGGTTCAGCTCTTTTGGATCTCCCAGGGATATCATTGGCCCATACTATAGGACTGACAGCATCTTCTATTTCTTTGGGAATTTCTCCACGGCATTCCTGAATAAGAACAGCTGCTGCTTCTATGAATTTAGATTCAGGAATTATGACTTTTACCCCCCCCGTCTCTGGAGAATTTAATTTCTGCCTCTAATTTCTCTAATAAATCTCTGCCCAATAATCGCATTGGTGAATTTGGCATATACAGGAATTGGTGTGTCACCCAGTGTTTTCCCAATTTAAATTTTAAAGGTTGGAAAAAAGGCCGTGTTTCACTTACCCCGGTGGCTCCTACCACATCCACAGTCTCTTGGCTCAGTTTACCTTTTAAAGTATTTAATACAGAATAGGTCGCCCCGGTGTCCACCAGAAATTCAACATCCTCATTTCCCAGCCTAACTGCAACTGAAGCCTCCGGTGGGGGTGATGCCCTTGATTGCTGTCTATCATAATCCGCAGCTAGTTCTGGAGCTGGGTGTGTCTTCTTTGTTCGTGCTGGACACTCATTTTTCCAGTGTCCCTTCTGCTTGCAAATGGCACATTGGTCCTCAGCTAGAGGAAAACGGGGTCCCCTCTTTGGTGAGTTGGATGACTTTCCCTCATTGTGGTTTTTCTTATGGTGGGGCTTGTTCTGTTTGTTCTTATCTACTGAATCCCTGTTCTGATATACTTGCCAGGCTATTTTCAGCATCTCACTTATATCCATTACCCCCCTTTTTTGCAGTTTTTTCCTTATATCATCTGTTGATTGGCCCATAAAAATGTAAGCTAGCTGGTACTTCTGATCAGGTGCTTCGAAGTTCAGAGTTGTGTATTTCCGTGCAGCCTCTTTCAGTCTATTCAGAAACTCTGTAGGAGTGTCATTTGGATTTTGTTTGATCTCAAATAATTTAGAAAAATTCACTACTTTAGGAAGGCCACATCTCAACCCATAAACCACCCATTTCTGAAACTGCTTTAATTTTGCCATTTGCTCAGGGACATTGGGATCCCAGCCAGGGTCAGCGAGTGGGTATATGTCATTAGGCATCCCTTGGAGAGTTCCAGCTGCAATTTGGGCCTGTATAGCATCTATGGCAGCTTTATTAATCATCTCCCTTTCTGTGCTATCTAGTAATTCATCCAGCATCACATTCAAGTCTCCCCAATCAGGATTTTGAGCCCTTATAGCCCTCTCTACCCGTATGGCTACTTTCTCTGGGTCATCACTATACTTTCCAACAGAGTCTTTCCATGTCTGCAGCTCTGCAAGAGAGAATGGTGTCTTTATATAAATCACTCCCTGATTTCCCACAGCCTGTCTCAGAGGCACTTCTAGAGCAGGCCCTTCCCTTCCCCTTTCATCTCTTTTTGATCTTGTGCGCCCTGCAATTGGACTAGCAGCACTTATAGCTTCTTGGGCTATTTTCCCCTCCTCCTGCCACCCTCCTCTTGGGAACCATCTGTATCCACATCATCCCATTCTGTTTTAATCCTAGCACTGGCAGAGCGGCGGAGGGGGAATCCGGCATGGTCGTCTCTGTCCCCCCTTTCGGAAAAGTAACTTGGATCAGGCACGTCCCACCCGCCTCTGGTCAGGGTAGCTTTGCCCCTCTCCCCAACGCTGGAGGAGCGGCGAAGCTGAGATCGAGGGTACCTCGATCGAGGGTACTCATCCCAGGCTCGGGCCAGGTGGGGTGGCAAGGGCCAGTAAGGCTCTGCTCCCGGTCCACGCCCCCCCCAGGGGCGGTCAGGAGCCGGCAACAAGCCAGCCCCCTCTCCACCCTCTCTGTGCCTTCGCCCGCTCCCTGTGTGGTCAAGGGGCCAATCGGCCTCCACTTTCGGTCTGTGCCCGCCCCGTGGGCGATCAGGAGGCAAGGGCCAGCCGGCCTCTGCCCCCGCCCCGTGCCCGCCCCGTGGGCGGTCAGGTGGCGAGGGCCAGCCTGCCCCCTCCCCACACCTTTCCCCGCCCCCAGAGTGGTCAGGGGGCGAGGGCCTGCTTGCCTCCCCCCCCGCCCCACGCCCAGCCCCCGGATGGTCGGGGGGCCGGTTGGTCTCCGCCCCCGCCCCCGCGTTCGGAGCGGGTGCAGGAGGAGGAGGAGGAGGAGGAGGAGGGGGAGGGGGAGGGGGCGGTGGCGCTGGCGCCGGCAGAGCTGGCGGAGCCGGTGGGGGTGGGGGAGCTGGTTGCGGAGCCGGTGGGGGTGCCAGTTGTGGAGCCGGTAGGGGTGGGGGCGGGGGTGGGGGCGCTGGCTGCGCGCCTCCATCGCCCGCCCCCAACTGCACTGGCTGTAATGGCGGCGGTGGCACGGGGGGCGATCCCCCCCTGCCCATACGCAAAGCTGGGGCCACCATGTCCATAACATCTGTTTCCTCCGTTTCGTTAGTCACTAGCTGCCTTCTCCTCCTCCTCACGTTTCCTCTCCCTTTTACAACCATCTCCAAACAGCCTTTCTGCACCTCATACGCCTCCTCTCTATTCAGTAATATGGTAAAAAGTTCTGCGTATTTTAACTCATCAAACCTGCGCAGAGCTCGCAGTTCTACCATCAGCTCTGTGACTATTTCATTTTCTAGACTCCCAAAGCGTGGCCACACTCTCTGTCCTCCTAATTTTAACGTCGGCCAGACCCGTGTACAGAGTCTTATCAGCTCCTGTGTGTCCAGGGGGGTTCTCCTTCCTGTTAAATATCGCCAGTTTTTCAATACCAGATCTAATGGAGATTCCCCAGGGACTTGTACATTCTCCGAAAAGTTACACCCCATTTTACTTATAAAAAGAGAAATCGGCCAGGAAAAAACCGTCTCTCTCTCTAGTGGTAACTGCTTAGAACGAGCCTTAAACAGCCAAACTGCACGCACGAGAAAACTTGTTAAAGTTTTCTCAACCGGGACTCGAACCTGCGATTCCCGGCTTCGTAGTTTTCAGTTCAGCGCCTTAAGCCACTGAACCAACTTGTCCCCACCCACCAACCTCCCGTGGTTTAACTGGAGAGCGTCCTCTCCTTACCACGATTTTGCAGGAAGGGAGTTAATTTCCCCCCTTTCTAGGGGCCTCTCAGACCCCCCCCTGCCCAACCTCCCAACCTCCCTCCTGGTGCTAGCACAATACCGAAGTACGTCTCCCCCGCTTTCACTCACCTCTTTCGTGATTTCAGGCGCTGGGTCCTAGAGCCCGGTCACAGCCTTGGACTGCTGCTTAACCCCGTGGGTGCCGGCGAAGGGGCTAGGCGAGATATTCTCAGCCCAAAACTGCAACTCTTCAAGGTCTCTAGGGTCCCGGCTGAGTCACCAATGACTGATGCCTTTTTCTGGTCTCAGGAAATAAAGGCTCAGACACAGTGAAAGGGTTGGGGGTTGTTTACCTCGGTATTTTAATAGGATCCCGTTCGATGGCTTCTGCCGTCCAGGTAGAACACGCCGCAAAAGCCCCCCCCTCCAATAGAGTATACAATTAAAGACTCTACACATTAGCATATCTACCAGAAGGGCCCAATAAGGGGCCTGGGTGGGCTAACTTCTACTTTACAAAATCTATCCTACTAGGAGACCTTGAGGGCTCACGAAAACAGGGTGTTTGGTCTCTAACTCTATGTGGCTTCAGGGGTGTTTAGTCTACCGGCCTCCTAAACACCATGAAACCAGGCTAAACTATCACCTAAAGCATCACAAGTATGCATGCTAATACTTGTGAATATAGGGAACAGTGTAAGACATATTCAGGAGAAAAAGCAGAAAAAATCCCTCAGGCATCATTACTAACTAAATCCCTTTTAAAACAAACACTAACAATCAAAACGTTTAAAATAAATATAGCGGGGAGAGGGGAGAGACCAAAAAAAACCCACAGTCCAAAATCACAGTCTTAAATCCCTCCGCCGGTTACCAAAGTGGTACCGGGCGTAGTTTTAACACTGCGCGCTTGTCCCCTTCAAACACAAATTCAATAGCTTTTTCTCACTTTTATTCAACAATATTTTAATCAAACTTTCACTACTACCATTCACACAACTTAAAACTGTCTGAGGTTACAATGGTATGTATTCTATCACTATCCTCGTGGGATGCTGGGAGCCGAGCGTGGCAGTGTTCTTGATAGCCACAGAACGGTTTGCTAATAGGCCGGTCGTTAGCGCCAGGCGTGACAGTGTTCCTGATGGCTGCAGAATGGTTTGCTAATGGGCCAGTCGTTAGGGCCGGATGGGCACTTCACTCACCCCAAACATTGCAGATAGTGGCTCATCATCCCATTGTGAGATGCCCCGCCCAGGGGGAGGAACCAATGTATCCCGATCTGCATATAAACTGAGATTTGAAGCACTATAGGCAGCTTTTTCCATGGGATTCCCAGAGGAAGACCAGACCCTTCTACACCACCACTGGACCTTCAGAAGAGAACTACACCTTTCTCAAGATCATTGCTTCAACAAAAGCGCATCTATCACTCCCAGAGGACTGCAACCACCTTCTAAGTGGACTACTACCAACACCCTGACCGACAGGGTGTCAGGTTGTATTCTGACTCTGTCAGTAGTTTCTTTTTTTTTTCTTTTTTTTTGTATTACTACATTTTTCCTATTAAATTGTAGTTCTGACTTTGAGCCTCTCACTGATTTGCTTTCAAACTACCACATTTTTTGGCGCCCAAACATTAGGCCAGGCCCTGAGGAAAGTCAGAATTACAATTTTGTGTTCTAGAAGCCACCCAGTCACCATGCTACTAAACATACTTACATGTGTCCTGTACCTTGCTCTATATATATTTCCACAGACAGGGAATTACCTGCCTGTGGTAATGCTCCTGTGTAGGCCGGGGTATCGTATAAAAATTGCTTTACTAGTTTACTATGTCTATTGCATGATAACCTCCAAGGCAATGAACACCATTCGGAATATATACTCAATTTTGTTTGCTTGTCCTGGTATGGGCTGTTACATCTGGGGCCTCCTCAACAATCGCACCCAGCCCCTAGGGGAAAGAGTAGAGAATGGTTTCTTTCAGCCTTTCAGACCTGACACAACAGTTTTTGAAAATATTGAGTTCCCTTTGGATGTCAAAGATGGTATAATCTTGCTGTTAGTTCTGCTTTGTCTTCTTTGTACAGCCTGCACTGTGTACACCATGCTTAGAGTCAGAACAATGCTCGATGCAGCACAGTATCCTCAGGATGAGGACAAGAAAAGCAGCAAACAACAGGCACCGTATCTAAACAAACTGTCATAGAGGAAAAAGAGACTGAAAGAAACGACAGAGTCTCCACACAAGCCATCACCAAGCCAGAACAGCCTAAGCCAGTAGCAGTTGCCCCCCTTCAGAAAAAGAAAACCAGGAGCAAATCAGCCCGCACAGCGACCGATGAGGAGGAGGCTGGACCTTTGCACCAAGCAGAAGAGACGGAGCCAGAGATCATCACTCGCTCTTTATCCCTGGGTGAGTTGCGTGACCTACGGAGGGAGTTCACCCGCCAGACAAATGAATCCATCCTGACCTGGCTGCTTTGCATCTGGGACGCTGCAGCCAATGACACCATGCTAGATGGAAGTGAGGCCAGGCAACTTGGATCCCTGACCCAGGATGTGGTCATTGACCAGGGGATCGGGAAAACCCAAGAAACTCTCAGCCTCTGGCGGTGACTGCTGGCAAGTGTAAGGGACAGATACCTTTGTAAAGAAGACCTCCAGGTGCACCAAGGAAAATGGAGCACAATGGAACAAGGTATCCGATGCCTGAGAGAATTGGCCGTGCTGGAGATCATTTTCTCAGAAGATGAGAGATTCCCTAAGAACCCAGATGATGTCCAATGCACGTCACAGATGTGGCTGAGATTCGCACGGCTTGGACCAGAGATATACTCCCGTTACCTAGCAACACTGCAATGGAGGGAAGGAGCGGACAAGGTGAGAGTACTGGTCAACAAACTAAGAATTTATGAGGACACTGTCACTGCCCCATTTCGCACCCATGTCTCATCAGTGGAAACACAGCTGGCTGAGCACGTCCGGAACTTGGAAGAGAAACTCAGAAAGAAGCTGAAGCAAGAAATTCACCACATCTTGCCAGAACCAACAAGGGTCTCTGCTATTAAGAGCCAACATTCCCCAGCCAGAGAAAGAAGATACACTCCACGAGGTAACCTCTGGTTTTTCCTTCAGGAGCATGGAGAAGACATGAGAAAGTGGGACAGAAAACCCACCTCTTCCTTAGCAGCCCAAGTACGTGAACTGAAAAGAGGAACAGCTACCACAAGGAGCCCACCTAGAGTCAACGCTGCTCCGGTCTCTTGTGGACAGAACTCAGAACAGTATAGGAATGATGATATGACCGATCCTCTTGAAGGGACCTCAAGAACATATTTACAGGAAGAGAGCAACGTGCACCACGATCAGGAATAGAGGGGCCCTGCCTCTAGCCAGGTAGAGGAAAGGGACAACCGGATCTATTGGACTGTGTGGATCCGATGGCCTGGCACATCTGACCCACAAACATACACGGCTTTGGTTGACACCGGAGCTGAATGTACCCTGATGCCATCAAGGTACGTGGGAACAGAATCTATTTCTATCAAGGTACGTGGGAACAGAATCTATTTCTATTTCTGGGGTGACAGGAGGATCCCAGCAGCTGACTGTCTTGGAAGCTGAAGTGAGTTTAACTGGGAATGAGTGGCAGAAACACCCCATTGTGACCGGCCCAGAGGCCCCATGCATCCTGGGCATAGACTACCTTAGAAATGGGTATTTCAAAGACCAAAAGGACATTGTTGGGCTTTTGGGATAGCCGCAGTAGAAACAGAAGGCATCCAACAGCTAAATACCTTGCCTGGTCTCTCAGATGACCCCTCTGCTGTGGGACTGCTAGAAGTTGAAGAACAGCAGGTACCAATCGCCACAGCGACAGTACACCGACGACAGTACCGCACAGACAGAGACTCTATGGTTCCCATCCACGAGATGATTCGTAAACTGGAGAGCCAAGGGGTGGTCAGCAAAGCTCATTCACCCTTTAACAGCCCTATATGGCCAGTGCATAAGTCCCGTAGAGAATAGAGACTGACAGTGGATTATCGTGGCCTGAATGAGGTCACACCACCACTGAGTGCTGCTGTGCCAGACATGTTGGAACTTCAGTATGAACTGGAATCCAAGGCAGCAAAGTGGTACGTGACCATCGATATTGCCAATGCCTTTTTCTCCATTCCTCTGGCAGCAGAGTGCAGGCCTCAGTATGCTTTCACCTGGAGGGGAGTGCAATACACCTGGAGCAGACTCCCCCAGGGGTGGAAGCACAGCCCCACGATCTGCCATGGCCTGATCCAGGCTGCACTGCAAAAGAGTGAGGCTCCAGAACATTTACAGTACATCGACGACATTATCGTATGGGGGAACACAGCAGAGGAAGTCTTTGAGAAAAGAAAGAAGATCATCCAGATTCTCCTAAGAGCTGGTTTTGCCATCAAGCGAAGTAAAGGGACCTGCTCAAGAAATCCAGTTCTTAAGAGTCAAGTGGCAAGATAGCCGTCGCCAGATCCCGACAGAAGTAGTCAACAAGATCACTGCTATGTCCCCACCTACGAACAAGAAGGAAACCCAGGCTTTTCCAGGAGCTGTCGGGTTTTAGAGAATGCATATCCCGGAATACAGCACAATTGTAAGCCCTCTTTACCTCGTGACATGAAAAAGAAATGATTTCCAGTGGGGTCCTGAGCAACAACAAGCATTCGAACAAATTAAGCAAGAGATTGCCCATGCAGTAGCCCTTGGGCCAGTCAGAACAAGACAAGATGTGAAAAATGTGCTCTACACTGCGGCCGGGGAGAATGGTCCATCCTGGAGCCTGTGGCAGAAAGGACCCGAAGAGGCTCGAGGACGACCACTTAAGTTCTGGAGTCGGGGATACAAAGGATCTGAGGCCAGCTATACCCCAACCGAGAAAGAGATTCTTGCGGCTTATGAAGGAGTTCGAACTACCTCGAAAGTAATTGGCACCGAAGCACAGCTGCTTCTGGAACCCCGACTACCAGTGCTGGGTTGGATGTTCAAGGGAAGGGTTCCTTCCACACATCATGCCACCGATGCCACATGGAGCAAGTGGATTGTGCTGATCACACAGCGAGCCCGGATAAGAAACCCTAATCGCCCTGGGATTCTAGAAATTATAACAAACTGGCCTGAAGGTGAGACCTTCGGATTATCTTCTGAAGAAGAGGAAGGGCAAGTAACACGTACTGAGGAAGCCCCACCATATAACAAGCTACCAGAGAGTTAAAGACGATATGCCCTCTTCACTGATGGTTCCTGCCAAATTGTAGGTGCTAACCAGAAGTAGAAAGCTGCTGTATGGAGCCCCACACGACGAGTTGCAAAAGCTACTGAGGGAGAAGGCGGATCAAGTCAGGTAACAGAGCTTAAAGCCGTCTAGCTGGCTTTAGATATTGCTGAGCGAGAGAAGTGGCCTCGGC
This sequence comes from Eopsaltria australis, assembly GCA_034509425.1. Lineage (NCBI taxonomy): Eukaryota > Metazoa > Chordata > Aves > Passeriformes > Petroicidae > Eopsaltria > Eopsaltria australis. The sequence goes on along the minus strand of JAVTVJ010001257.1, from coordinate 3,191 downwards.
TCTATCTCTACACTGACTCCTGGATGGTAGCTAATGCTTTGTGGGGTTGGTTGGATTGCTGGAGAAAGGCCAACTGGCAGCGCAGAGGGAAACCCATCTGGGCCGCTGAGATTTGGCAGGACATCGCTACCCGTGTAGAGAAGCTGACTGTGAAGGTTCGGCATGTGGATGCACACGTACCCAAGAGTCGGGCCAATGAAGAGCATCGTAACAACAAGCAGGTGGACCGAGCTGCCAAACTGAGAGTATCACAGGTGGATCTAGACTGGCAGCAGAAGGGAGAATTATTTCTAGCTCGTTGGGCCCATGATGCCTCTGGTCATCAGGGACGAGATGCAAGGTACCGATGGGCTCGTGACAGAGGGGTGGACTTGACCATGGACAGCATCTCACAGGTCATCCATGGCTGCGAGACCTGCGCTATGATCAAGCAGGCCAAGCGGGTGAAGCCTCTGTGGTACGGTGGACGATAGTTGAAGTATAGGTATGGGGAAGCCTGGCAAATTGACTACATCACCCTTCCCCAAACCCGCCAAGGCAAGCGCTACGTGCTGACCGTGGCGGAAGACACCACTGGATGGTTGGAGACCTATGCTGTGCCTCATGCTACTGCCCGAAACACCATCTTAGGCCTAGAAAAGCAAGTCTTGTGGAGACATGGCACCCCTGAGAGAATTGAGTCGGACAATGGGACCCATTTCAAGAATGGCCTTATAAACAGCTGGGCCAGAGAACATGGCATCAAATGGATATATCATATCCCTTATCATGCACCAGCTGCCGGGAAAGTTGAACGGTGCAACGGACTACTTAAGACCACCCTAAAGGCACTTGGCAGGGGGACCTTCAAAAATTGGGAAGTGAATTTAGCAAAGGCCACCTAGATGGTCAACACACGAGGCTCCATCAATCGAGCTGGTCCTGCCCAGTCTGAACCCTTGCACACAGTGGACGGAGACAGGGTCCCTGTGGTACACATGAGAAGTATTTTAAAAAAGACTGTTTGGATTAGTCCCACCTCAGACAAAGGCAAACCTATCCGCGGGGTTGTTTTTGCTCAAGGACCTGGTTACACTTGGTAGGTAATGCAGAAAGATGGAGAAACCCATTGTGTACCACAAGAAAACTTAATTTTCAGTGATAACTGTGTGTAAAGTTCCATTGTATATGTATATATATGTATAAAGGGGGGTACTGGTTTAGTTATCACATAGATGGTGATAGAATAAAGGGTGGATAATGCCTTAGGTTACAATGGTTTGTATTCTATCACCATCTTCGTGGGATGCTGGGGGCCGGGCGTGGCAGTGTTCCTGATAGCCACAGAATGGTTTGCTAATAGGCCGGTCGTTAGGGCCAGGCGTGGCAGTGTTCCTGATGGCTGCAGAATGGTTTGCCAATAGGCCAGTCGTTAGGGCCGGATGGGCACTTCACTCACCCCAAACATTGCAGATAGTGGCTCATCATCCCATTGTGAGATGCCCCGCCCAGGGGGAGGAACCAATGTATCCCGATCTGCATATAAACTGAGATTTGAAGCACTATAGGCAGCTTTTTCCATGGGATTCCCAGAGGAAGACCAGACCCTTCTACACCACCACTGGACCTTCAGAAGAGAACTACACCTTTCTCAAGATCATTGCTTCAACAAAAGCGCATCTATCACTCCCAGAGGACTGCAACCACCTTCTAAGTGGACTACTACCAACACCCTGACCGACAGGGTGTCAGGTTGTATTCTGACTCTGTCAGTAGTTTCTTTTTTTTTTCTTTTTTTTTGTATTACTACATTTTTCCTATTAAATTGTAGTTCTGACTTTGAGCCTCTCACTGATTTGCTTTCAAACTACGACAAAAACTTACACATGCCACACGCCACCTAATTTTTCTTACAACCCACTATTCAAAAACAAAACTAGTGCTCCAAGTTCCTCCGCTTTCCTGGGCATAGGTATCTTTCCGCAAATCAAGTCCAAACTTTAAAATTCTTTACAAAAATTTACTAACTCACTTTAGATACACATAATTTAAAGCACACATCACAAGCCTTCACAAACTAACACACACACAACACACTGCCAATCTACAGCTTAACCACATGCAAAAATCCACCAAATTAAAGTCCGTACTTTTTGGCTCATCCAAGTACCTGTACACACCCAGCACATGCGCAAATTACAAAAGTCTATACCTTTTGACTCATCCAGGTATCTGTACACACTCAGCACATGCACAAATTACAAAAGTCTATACCTTTTGACTCATCCAGGTATCTGTACACACTCAGCACATGCACAAATCACAAACTGCGACTCAAAATGGAGTCGCCAACCCTTCACTCATGGCTAGCGTTCCAAATTTCTAACTTCTGTGCCATACCAAACCACAAACCACGCCGGAGCCAGCAGTGCTCCCACAGCTACTGCTCGGACCCCTCTGACGTGCACGCTGTGCAAGTCTTGCTCTCCTCTACGAGAAACAGGCAGCTGCACCAGCATGTGAAACTCCCCAGAGGCAAACAAAAGCTGTACAAAACTTGCTCCACTCTCCTCTACGAGAGATGGAGCCCCACTCTCCTCCACGGGAGTCAAAAATTCTCAGTGCTGTTACCAGCCCCGCCTAAAATTAGTTCCTATGTTCCGTGGACACTCACAAACAAACAAACCCAGGCTTCTGTTGCGCACAGGACATCTTGCTGTGGCTTATCAACCGCCACTCCGAGGTACATTTTAACCCTTATAAACATATCTTTTGTCCGTAGATCTGGCAGTCCTGGTCTTTCCCCGGGGTGTCAGTGAGCCAGAGGAGCCCTCTTCCCAGAAAGCTCTGGGTTGGCACCCAGAGGGGTCCCTGGACCCCCTGGCCCCTCAGCCAGAAAGAGCTAGGTCCTGCTGCAGTCGCGAAAATGATTTATTAAAATATGAGTATTGATCTAATATCGATACCCAACTTCAGATGGACAAAGACTCTCTAACAGGGTTGTTAGAAAGTGTATGATATTTCAGCCCCGGGCAGCTACTTGGGATAGCTTCCTAATACTCAGAGCAAAAGCACAGAGCAATACAAAGTCTATTTATACACATTCATCACATTGATACCTCCCATTCCCCGCTTCGTAGCAAATATAAAATGACAAGCAATCAGTTACCCACACTTTAAAACTTATTTCAAACCTAACTCCTTAGCTAATC
>JAVTVJ010001256.1:0-11449 GCA_034509425.1 Eopsaltria australis | reverse complement strand
AAAAATCATGCGACCTATTTGTCTGATATCAAAGGGGAGCAGGTTCTCATTGCTAAAAAGGCCGTCTATGAGAGTGGAAACGATGACGGAATCCATCCCCTTTTCTGAGATTGCTTTGACAATCGTTTGTATATTTTTGGGGTTTATTGGGTCATAAACCTGTTGTTGGTTCCCGTTTTGCCCGGTGGTTCTCACCGGGAAAGCATGGATTGCGGCTGAGGGTACCCATTCTGCACAAGCTATTTTTATCTTTCCCCAGTCGGTGAATTTGTACTGTGATTGCTTTCCGGCGCGATTTAAAACTTTATTTGTTTCCGTTTCAAATTGTGATAGCTCTGCTTCTTCCGACTCTGTGTCCCAGTCAGTTTCCGATAACTCAGCAGAGCTAGCGGAGCTGTTGTCGGACTCAGAGCCGGAAGTCGACTGCCAGAGCACTTCCGGGATTCCGTGCCTTTTCTGGTGGCTCCGACCCCGCTCCTCCCCCCGGGGGCGGTGCCGGTCCCGCCCCCTGGGCTTGCCCTGCCTCCCGCAAGGGGAGGGCTCTCCTTTAACTGATAATGGCATTGAGCACGGCTCTTGACTGGGCATGCGCTCTCTGCCGCTCTCCCGTGCCCGCGCGTTTGTAGCTCTCTCTTCCCACGCATGCGCAGCAGCGAACACTCGCAATCTTTGTTCGTTCCCGCCGCTGAAACCCTGGCCCCGCCCATCTCCTTGGTCGCCCGCGCCATTTTGAACTGCATAGGGCGGGGGAGGGGGGTTCACCCGCGCTCCTTCTCTAGCTGCCCTCTCGGTTTCCCTGGCTTCGGTTGCCAGTCCCTCCCAAAAAGACCGCGCGGATTGCTGTGCTTTCAGCGTTGGATCGCTAGCCGGCGGCGGAGGGATGGAGGGGGAAACCGCGGACGTTTGGGAAGTTTCCGCGGCAGGGGTTGGATCCGGCGGGCTCGGCGGGAGGGTCGGGAGGTTTTCTGGGGGCCCCGGGGCGTTTGGATTCGGGTCCGGGGAGGAGGGAAGCGCGCCCGGTCCCCGCGAACCCCGCTCTCAGATAGACCGGTCTCGGAGTCTGTCTGCGTCATTGCTCCCACCCCCAGCTTAGGAGTAGCTAATAAACATGCACGTGCAGCTTTCCAAGTCTCCTGTTGTTCCAGCGCTTGGCGTAAAGCCGTTTCTACTTTCCCCCAGGCTTTGAGACTTTTTCCGCTGCCCGAGACTTTAGTTTCCTCTGCTAAAACATTGGTACATTTCTCCCACACCTCCGGGTGTAATATTTCTGCTGGACGCTCAATCGCCCCAAGCTCCAGGAGTTTTGCAATAGCAATATAAAAATCCTTGAGCTTACACTTAATACTCCACTGCTTATAAAGTAGACTCACGACCTTTGCGACGGTTTCCATAGTAACCGCGGGTCCTTTTGGGGACGTCTCCCCCGCCTGAAGTCAGCTTCGCTGCCCCGGCCGCTGCCGCTTGTCCAGGCGAATCCCGTAGCCCGAGCTCCTCTTCTCCTTCCCGGGTTTCGGCACCACTATGTTGCCTTCTTGCTGTGAAGGCAGGCGACCTGGTTCAAGGACGACAGCACGGTAGCCCGGCCTCACCCGGGCTACTCGGGCCACGACTCACAGACACCAATGTGGTGGATGGTCAAATGGCGTTTATTATCTTATCTCAGGAGGTTAAATAGTCTAGGGGGCTTCACTACGTCAGAAGGGGGACGATGGGATAGCTAGGGTTAGTAAGGAGTGGAAAACTACTGGGTCCGGAGGGGTTGCATACTTTGGGTGATCTGTTCTCATGCAGGAATGGAGGGGGGAGGGTTCCATGCTGCCCTTGCTTTCCGTCACATCGCGAGATCTTCCGTCCGCCTGTCCCTGTCTACCACACAACTGAACCTAGATAAAAAAAGTCATAGTAACTGTAGTTATAATTAGCATCTGTGTAACAACTAGTGGGATAGCCAGTTGTATAAACCAGAGGTATGGTTGAATGCAGAGTAAAGACTAGACAAGACAGAGTCTTGTTAGTCTCTAAAAAAGGGGGGAATGATGCCGTTTGGTTTCTGCCTTTTTTCTTTTATATGTTCTCTGTACTCTCTGCACATATTTTTGTGGCTCTGTAGCCTACTATATTAATATCTAGTTTTCCCAGTACCTTTCCATAGCCTTTCCCTAAGCAGAAAGACAAAACAAATTCCAGAGCTCCAAGCCCCAGGGGGTTGCAAGGCCCTGTCCTATCTCAGTTCTTCCTGGGAACCAAGGCCGAGAACAACTCTGAGGTACATTTTCAAAGCAAGGCAGCCAGTGCTAGAGAGGAGGGCTCCAGGAAGGGCTGCGACCTCTGAGGGGAATTGAATCGCCACTTGTTCTCCTTATTGGTGCTCTTAATTATGCTAATTTCCTAAAAGCTATAAATATGTACTCACCCCTGGAGGGGCTGGGCTTTTATGGACACCTTTCCATAACTGCTCCTGAAGACCTTCAAAATAAAGATCCCCTTTTTATATTACCTCCTTGCTAAAATGATCTCGAGTTTCTTTTCCAGGCTGGGGGAAAAGGCAACACCGGACGCCACCTGAAATGCCGCATGGATCAAGATTCTTCCCAGACCCAAGCTGCCATCAGGTAGAACTCTGGCTGCAATTGTAGGGCTAAATGCCTCCTAAAAACTGGCATCATGCATCTGGGGGACTGAGTTTTCTTTCACATGGAAAACCGCCATTGTTTGTATCGAAGGCCACATATCTAGGAGCTGACAGCCGCATGCTGAAATACGGCATGGAGCAAGGTCCCTCACACACCCAAGCTTCCACAAAAAGGGACACTGACTGCCCTTGAAGGGCCAAAACCCTCCTCCAAACTGACATCAAGAAACTGGGGGGCAGAGTTCTCTTTCTCAGAGGAAAGGGGCACTTTTTGTGTCCCGGCCCTAAGGGCATCTGTCCCGTCCACGCCACCTGAAATTCCATATGGATCAAGATTATTCGCTGACGCAAGCTGCCATCAACCCAGACTCTGGTTGCATTTGTAGGGCTAAAATCCTCCACCAAACCGACATCATGAATCTGGGGGCCTAAGTTTTCTTTCACGTGGAAAAGTGCCATCATTGTATCGTAGGCCCCATGTCTGTGAGTCGACTGCCGCCTCTTCAAATTCCGCATGGAGCAAGATCCCTCACAGACCCAAGCTGCCACCGACAAGGACCCTGGCTGCCCTTGCATGGCCAAAACCCTCCTCCAAACTGACATCAAGAAACTGGGAGCAGAGCTCTCTCTCAGAGAAAAGGGACACTTTTTGTTGTCCGGCCCTAAGCACTCTGCTCCCGGCACGCCACCTGAAAAATGCCGCTATCAAGATCCTTCCCAGACCCAAGCTGCCATCAGCTAGAACTTCTGGCTGCAATTTGTAGCGGCTAAATGCCTCCTAAAAAACTGGCATCATGCATCTGGGACTGCAGTTCTTCACAGGAAATACGCCCATTGTTTGCATCGAAGCCACATATCTGGGAGTTGACAGCCGCATTGCTAAATTATCCACATGCGATAAGATTCCTCGCAGACCCAACTCCACCCAAGAAGGACCCTGGCTGCCCTTGCAGGCAAAAACCTCCTCAAACAACATCAAGAAAAACTGGGGGCAGAGTTCTCTTCCAGACAAAAGGACACTTTTTGTGTCCCGCCCTAAGGCACGTTGTCTCCGCGTGATGCCGTTTGGTTTCTGCCTTTTTTCTTTTATATGTTCTCTGTACTCTCTGCACATATTTTTCTGGCTCTGTAGCCTACTATATTAATAGCTAGTTTTTCAAGTACCTTTCCATAGCCTTTCCCTAAGCAGAAAGACAAAACAAATTCCAGAGCTCCAAGCCCCAGGGGGTTGCAAGGCCCTGTCCTATCTCAGTTCTTCCTGGGAACCAAGGCCGAGAACAACTCTGAGGTACATTTTTGTGGTAGACAGGGACAGGCGGACGGAAGATCTCGCGATGTGACGGAAAGCAAGGGCAGCATGGAACCCTCCCGCCTCCATTCCTGCATGATAACAGATCACCCAAAGTATGCAACCCCTCTGGACCCAGTAGTTTTCCACTCCTTACTAACCCTAGCTATCCCATCGTCCCCTTTCTGACGTAGTGAAGCCCCCTAGACTATTTAACCTCATGAGATAAGATAATAAACGCCATTTGACCATCCACCACATTGGTGTCTGTGAGTCGTGGCCCGAGTAGCCCGGGTGAGGCCGGGCTACCGTGCTGTCGTTCTTGAACCAGGTCGCCTGCCTTCATAGCAAGAAGGCAACATAGTGGTGCTGAAACCCGGGAAAGAGAAGAGGAGCTCGGGCTACGGGATTCGCCTAGACAAGCGGCAGCGGCCGGGGCAGCGAAGCTGACTTCAGGCGTGGGGAGACGTCCCCAAGGACCCGCGGTTACTATAGAAACCGTCGCAAAGGTCGTGAGTCTACTTTATAAGCAGTGGGGTATTAAGTGTAAGCTCAAGGATTTTTATATTGCTATTGCAAAACTCCTGGAGCTTGGGGCGATTGAGCGTCCAGCAGAAATATTACACCCAGAGGTGTGGGAGAAATGTACCAATGTTTTAGCAGAGGATACTAAATCCTCGGGCAGCGGAAAAAGTCTCAAAGCGTGGGGGAAAGTAGAAACAGCTTTACGCCAAGCGCTGGAACAACAGGAGACTTGGAAAGCTGCACGTGCATGTTTATTAGCTACTCCTAAGCTGGGGGTGGGAGCAATGACGCAGACAGACCCCGAAAGCGGTCTATCTGAGAGCGGGGGTTCGCGGGGACCGGGCGCGCTTCCCTCCTCCCCGGGCCCGAATCCAAACGCCCCGGGGCCCCCAGAAAACCTCCCGACCCTCCCGCCGAGCCCGCCGGATCCAACCCCTGCCGCGGAAACTTCCCAAACGTCCGCGGTTTCCCCCTCCATCCCTCCGCCGCCGGTTAGCGACCCAACGCTGAAAGCACAGCAATCCGCGCGGTCTTTTTGGGAGGGATTGGCAACCGAAGCCAGAGAAACTGAGAGGGCAGCTAGAGAAGGAGCGCGGGTGAACCCCCCTCCCCCGCCCTATGCAGTTCAAAATGGCGCGGGCGACCAAGGAGATGGGCGAGGCCAGGGTCTCATTGGCGGGAGCGAGCAGAACGAACAAAGATCGCGAGTGTTCGCTGCTGCGCATGCGTAGGAGGAGAGAGCTGCAAACGCGCGGGCACGGGAGAGCGGCAGAGAGCGCATGCCCAGTCAAGAGCCGTGCTCAATGCCATTATCAGTTAAAGGAGAGCCCTCCCCTTATGGGAAGCAGGGCAAGCCCAGGGGGCAGGACCGGCACCGCCCCCGGGGGGAGGAGCGGGGTCGGAGCCACCAGAAAAGGCATGGAATCCCGGAAGTGCTCTGGCAATCGACTTCCGGCTCTGAGTCCGACAACAGCTCCGCTAGCTCTGCTGAGTTATCGGAAACTGACTGGGACACAGAGTCGGAAGAAGCAGAGCTATCACAATTTGAAACGAAAACGAATAAAGTTTTAAATCGCGCCGGAAAGCAATCACAATACAAATTCACCGACTGGGGAAAGATAAAAATAGCTTGTGCAGAATGGGTACCCTCAGCCGCAATCCATGCTTTCCCGGTGAGAACCACCGGGCAAAACGAAAACCAACAACAAGTATATGACCCGATAAACCCCAAAGATATACAAACGATTGTCAAAGCAATCTCAGAAAAGGGGATGGATTCCGTCATCGTTTCCACTCTCATAGACGGCCTTTTTAGCAATGAGAACCTGCTCCCCTTTGATATCAGGCAAATAGGTCGCATGATTTTTGATGGGGCAAGAATGATTGTTTTTAAACAAGAATAGACAAACAATTGTGCGAGCCTATTAGCCCAGTCCTCTGGGGCGGGGCAACCACTGCATGGCTCGAGTTTATCCAGGCTGACAGAGAAACATGATGAGATGATTACACCTCAGTAACAAGCTGCACAATTGCGAGCTGAAGAAGTCAAAGCCACAACCCGAGCTGCCAGAGAAGCCATTCGTGCTGCATCGCGTGTGATAGCTAAGCCTTCACCGTGGTCCGCCATAAAGCAAACAGAAAGTGAAAGCTTCACAAAGTTTGTGGACCGCCTACAGGCAGCAGTAGACGCCTCTACCCTGCCTGCGACGGCAAAAAGACCCGTTCTAGCAGACTGCTTGCAGCAACAAAGTAACACTGTTACCAAAGAAATCTTGCGCTCCCTTCCAATAGGAGCCAGCCTAGCTGATATGATCAAACATGTGGTTAGGGAAGAACAGATAACCCCTTTTCAGGCTGTCGTACGTGATCTAACTAGTGCAATGGCGTGCTTCAAATGTAGACAAGCAGGCCACATCACAACAGGCTGTCCCCACAAATCCCAGCCTCCCCCGGCGGGGCCTCCATCTCAAGCGCGCGTGAGAGGGCCCTGTTAGAGCTGCGGGAAGAAGGGACACCTCGCTAAAGAATGCAGATCCCGACCCCAGGGAAACGGGAGGGGGAGGGGGCATGCGGGCCGCACCCAGCCTCCTCCCACTGCGAATGCAAGGCGGCCCATCTATGCCAACCCCCAGTGGGGTGGGGGGCCCTCATTCCCTATGCCCCCGCAGGAGACAGCCAGTCTTGCACCCACACAAACGGTGCAAATGCAGGGTTTCACAGCACCGCCAGCAGCACCATTGCACCCACCACAGCCACAAGCCGCACTTGTGCCACAGGGCCAGCAGGGGGCGCCCCAGAGTGGAACCCCTGGGTGGCCCTGGCCATGAAAGTAGGGAAAGAGCCCCTGATAGTGTGGGAAACATGCCGCCTCTATGGCAGTCAGGATCCCCATGTCATAGGGCTTCAGTTTTGGGCAGACACAGGTTCAGATTGTACAATTATTCCCCAAGTACATTGGCCACAACATTGGCAATTTACAGAAGTCCCCTCAGTGAATGGTGTGGGAGGGCCATCCCAGGCGTGGAAAAGCACCCAGTTGGTAACTATAACACTTCATTTCGTATGTTAGAAGCTACCTTTCTCTCCCTGAACGAATCCAACCCGAACCTAACTAATTCCTGCTAGCTTTGCTATGATGTCAAACCCCCTTTCTACGAAGGAATTGCTTTAAATATCCCCTTCAGTTACTCCACAGCTGACTCCCCTCACCGGTGCAGGTGGGATACTCCCCGCAGAAGAATCACCCTGAGTCAAGTCACGGGTCGAGGCAGATGTTTTGGCAGCGCAACCTTAGCAAAGAAAGGCAACATCTGCACCAAAGTTGTCAAGCCCAACAAAAAGAGTAAATGGGTGGTTCCATCCGCATCTGGGATGTGAGTTTGTCAGCAATCTAGAGTGAGTCCTTATGTGTCTCTTGCAAAATTCAATGATTCCACTGACTTTTGTGTCCAAGTTCTAATTGTTCCTAGGGTCCTGTACCATACCGACGAAGAGATGTACCACCTCTTTGAGAAACCCGACCGGCTCCACAAAAGAGCACTGTTAACAAGTGTAACTATCGCAATGCTGCTCGGCCTGGGAGCAGCCGGAACGGCCACGGGCGTCTCAGCTCTTGCGACCCGAAACCAAGGACTGTCTCAGCTACAAACGACCATCGATGAAGACTTGCAGAGGATCGAGGAATCCATTTCCTTTCTAGAGAAATCAGTTTCTTCACTCTCAGAAGTGGTCTTGCAGAACAGGCGAGGATTAGACCTCTTGTTCATGCAACAAGGAGGCTTGTGTGCCGCCTTGAAAAAGGAATGCTGCTTTTATGCAGACCACACAGGAGTTGTCAGAGACTCCATGGCAGAGCTCCGAGATAGGCTAGCTCGGAGACAGAAAGACAGGGAAGCCCAACAGAGCTAGTTTGAGTCCTGGTTCAATCAATCACCATGGCTCACCACACTAATTTCCGCCTTGGTAGGTCCATTGGCAATATTGTTTTTAGCTTTTACCTTTGGACCATGCCTGCTGAACAAACTAGTCTCTTTTATCCAGACCCGTCTGGAACGGGCCAACATTCTGTTTTTAGAACATCAGCAAATGCTGTAATCCAAACTGTAAACACTGTGAATTGCAAGACTTTTCTAACTTGCCTTGCGAAATCTACTCAGGTATCCCAAACCCTTTTTCCCTTGTCAAGTTACTACCTCGTACCTCACTTCAATACATGTGTCTATGACTACCTCATTCATTTGTGAAAAAGGGGGGGGAAGTGTGGTAGACAGGGAGAGGCGGACGGAAGATCTCGCGATGTGACGGAAAGCAAGGGCAGCATGGAACCCTCCCCCCTCCATTCCTGCATGATAACAGATCACCCAAAGTATGCAACCCCTCCGGACCCAGTAGTTTTCCACTCCTTACTAACCCTAGCTATCCCATCGTCCCCCTTCTGACGTAGTGAAGCCCCCTAGACCATTTAACCTCATGAGACGAGGTAATAAACGCCATTTGACCATCCACCACATTGGTGTCTGTGAGTCGTGGCCCGAGTAGCCCGAGTGAGGCCGGGCTACCGTGCTGTCGTTCTTGAACCAGGTCGCCTGCCTTCATAGCAAGAAGGCAACACATTTTCATAAGCAGAGTGCAGCCAGTGCTGAGAGGGGGGCTCCAGGGAAGGGGCTGGACCTGAGGGGGAATTGAATCGCCACTTGTTCTCCTTATTGGTGCTCTTAATCAATTATGCTAATTTCCTAAAAGCTATAAATATGTACCCACCCCTGGAGGGGCTGGGCTTTTATGGACACCTTTCCATAACTGCTCCTGAAGACCTTCAAAATAAAGATCCCTTTTATATTACCTCCTTGCTAAAATGATCTCGAGTTTCTTTTCCAGGCTGGGGGAAAAGGCAACAGTTATTTGGCACACCCAGAAGGGACACAGAGAACCTGGTACCCTTCCTCTGGACCGAAAACATCCTGCAAGAATTCCTTTCTGACAGCAATCTAAAGAATTTCCTGCCACGGCCTGAGGTCGAGACACCATGGTTCCAAGATCCCACAGGAGGTAGTATAAAGGTGGTTCTTTTCGTTGTGTAGTGTGTAGTTTGTATGTGTGTGTATTGTTTATGTATTGTGTATCTGTTTAAAGTCAGTAATTGTTAGCGATCCCAGGACAACCTGGCGTGGTGGTGAGAAAATTTGCTTTTGAAATCATTTCTCCAAGTTTTTCCTGTTGCCGATTTTCCAACCTGCCCCAGAGATCGGCTGGTGGGGAGGAGGCGGGTGTGTGATCTCGGCTGAGATTGTTCACTGGTAGAGAAAAGCAAATCACAGTGCGAAAGTTTATTTCATGTTTAGCACATGCGAGTTTTGAATTGAAAGCTGGCCTGGAGACATCTGGGCATGGAGCGGCCGGGGGAGGCCTGGTCTGCTTCTTGGTAGGAGGTGGGGGATGGGCCCCGCTTCCTACAGGTTTGTGGAGCGGCTGGGTGTCCAGCCTGCTCCTTGGTGGGAGGCTGGGGAGAGATTCCCACTTCCTACAGGTTTGTGGAGCAGCTGGGTGTCCAGCCTGCTCCTTGGTGGAGGCTGGGGAGAGATTCCCACTTCCTACAGGTTTGTGGAGCGGCTGGGTGCCCAGCCTGCTCCTTGGTGGGAGGCGAGTGAGAAATCCTCGCTTCCTACAGGTCTTTGGAGAGGCTGGGTGTCCAGCCTGCTCCTTAGTGGGAGGCGAGGGAGAGATCCTCGCTTCAAGCAAGTTTTGTGGAACGGCCGAGAAAGCTCGGTTCGCACCATTGTAAGGGAAGGGGGAGAAGCCCCCACTCTTCTTATGTTCCATTCTGTAAAGTTTTCCAAGATTTTAAGCAAGGGCGACTCCCGACTTCACGGAACGGCTCCGCGAGTCAGGCGGTCACTCCCATGCTTAAACAGGAAATGAATAAAACTCGGAATCACACGAACTCTGCACTCGCGTATCAAGCATTGTTCTATGCAGTGCTATCGCTTGTCATCCGTTCCGGATGTCAGATCGATCACACTGAACTTGCCTTATGGAGCGTCCCAGAGCGAACCGGGGACCGGGGCTGCCGCTGCGCTGCCTTCGGCCCTGCTCTGGCGGCAGCGGGCCGCCGCTGCGCCACGCCCGGCTCACTCGCTGCTCCTGGCCCCGGCCCGCCCACCGGCCCAGAGCGGGCCGGAGTGTAGTCTAAGAGCAGAACGGCCCTATCGCCACTTTCCACAGTAAACGAGCTTGTTTTCAGGACACCCGAGAGCCGCTGTGAGCAGCAGCACAGGCCGAGCGCGGGCGAGCCGGGGGTGCCCCTGGGCGGGGGTGCCCGCATGCCGCGCCCGTCCCCGGCCGTGCGAGGGCAGCGAGCGCTCTTTGTCTGCTCTGGTAAGCACTCAAAAGGGAAACACCGAGCCCAAAGAACAAGAAGCCGTTTTTAGGCTCCCTTAAACCATGCTATAAATAAGCAGAGTCCTGTGTTAACAAGTATCTTAGAATGGTTTACTGAGTTAAATTTGTAAAAGACCTTCTCCTGTATCCTTGTGAGTAAAAAAGACCAAGGACTCTTTACTATTATGTAAAATAATCCTGAAACTGGAAACTAGGGCAGTCAGCAACTGAAAATTGCTGCATCCAACCAGCAGCCAAGAATTGATACATCCAACAGTTGCATGCAACCCACTGTAAGTTTTTTCTGTGAACATAGAAGACATGGACCCTATGCCATGCTACTGAAACTGGATAATGTTATTCTGAAAACGTTTGCTGTCAATCCTAGTATGTCTGTTCCCAGCACTAACTGATATGTATTTAAGTCTGACTGTTTGCAGACCATGGAAGAAGCCTATTCCAGCAGAGCAGACCTGAAAGATGTGCCAGCCTGGAGCTGTATGCAGATGAGAGCAGCTTCATGCGAGATGGCAAACAAAAGACAGGTTATGCAGTAACAACCACGAACCAGGTAACCATGAGAAAAGTGTTACCATCAAATGTACCATCACAAAAAGCTGAACTGATTATATCAATGAAAAATCTAGAACTGAGCAAAGTCATCTAGAAGGAAGGAAGACTAGCAACTATTCAAGCCTAGAGACTGAGTCTATGTTGAATGAAGGGACAGTAATCTTACGAGCTAAGTAAAAAGAGTCATTCCAAGTCCTGACTACCCTCACCAAATCCAAAGCTGCTGGCAGAGAGCCTTGAATTCACTGCTCCAAAGTTAAGAAGACGTCTGCTCCATAGACAGCCAGAAAACAGAGACTGATACAAATTGAGATGATATGATTTAAACTGTTCTTTTGTACCTCTTATCTGTACAGTTGGTAACCGTGATTCAAATTTGGTCCTAAAATTTGCATGTAACTCTAGTCCAAAATGTATCCAAAAGCTCTTCATAACGACAACTTGTCAAAGTTGAGAATCTGGCCTGGTAAGTTTTGCCCCAAGATAAAGATTTGGCCTGTGCCCATGGAGCTGTGATTCCAAATGTAATGTTTAATCATATTAAAGGCTGTTGA